>JACDNR010000582.1:0-52119 GCA_013421045.1 Propylea japonica
TCTGAAACAATCCAAGAGGAATTCACCCTAAAGAATTTTGAGGAAGTCACAGCAAGTCAAGATTCTGAAGAATGTATGAATGCTATGAAAGAAGAAATCCTTCGTATAAATACAAAGCCGATGGCTCCATCGATCGCTATCGCGCCCGACTAGTTGTGCGAGGAATATTCCAGCGTAGTGGATTAGATTATGATGAGACTTTCAGTCCGGTGGCACAATATGACGCGATTCGTTTCGTGCTAGCTATCGCAGCTAAGGAAAAATTGGTCTTAGGACAATTCGACGTTAAAACCGCGTTTTTACATGACGATATCGACGCAGAGATATACATGACTCAGCCCCAGGGCTTCGATGATGGATCCGGTCGCGTGTGCGTCTTAAAAAGTTCCTTATGGACTGAAGCAATCCCCAAGGTGTTGGAATGATAAGTTCAACACATTTATGTTGAATAATGGTTTCCTTCGATCGAAAGCAGACCCATGCATCTACGTTCGTATCAAAGATGGTGAGAAGATACTAGTAGCCATATACGTAGATGATGGTCTAATAGCTGGAAGTACCCAGAGTGCGGTGAAGAAGTTCTTAGAAGAACTTACTTTAGTTTTCAAAATTACCATAGGGTCTTTAGATTCATTCTTGGGAATGCAGATTGAAAAAAAACGTGAGTCAGGTATATTTGTCTCACAAAGAACTTATGTTAGGAAGGTTCTTCAACGTTTTGATATGGCCGAGAGCAAACCTGTTGGAACTCCAGCTGAAAATAACCATCCTGATGATAAATCCAGTGATCCACTAGATAAGTCTATTCCATATCGATCAGCTGTTGGATCATTGATGTATCTGGCATGTGCAATTGTGCAACCAGACCGGATATTGCATATGCAGTGTCAGAAGCTGCCAGATCGATGTCAGAACCAACATACGCTAATTGGACATCTGTGAGGAGATATTCAGATATCTTCGAGGAACCTCAGATCAAGGTTTACTCTACACCTCCTCTGAAGATGATCTATGTGCCTATTCAGATGCTGACCTGGCAGGCGATGTTGTGAAACCCGAAGGTCAACGAGTGGCTTCGTATCCTTGATTGGTGGTAAAACGTAGACTTTGGGGAAAGCCGGTCTCAATGCAATGAAAGGTTCGCGGCCACACTCAGTGAAGACGGGAGTGAGTTTTATCGGATGGAATGTAATGGGCGCCAGGTAGAGTAATGCCTGCCTACTCAAGGTGAACTGCTTACTCCTCTACCAGAGTAAGAGTTAACAAAAATCCCTCAAAATTCAAGTCACAATAATTTATTACCAAAACAAAAAAATATGTGCAGTGGTTGATACAATACGGAAAAAGATTCTCCCCCAGGGGTAGTCAGAGGAGTCAGAAGGAAAAACTCACATACACACTAAATTATATGAGCACGAATCATCTAAGCTAACAACACTGAATCAGCTTACATTCAGCTCAACGTTCTGGACCAGATTGTCAATAACTATTTTAAATAAACAATGATTCCTGAAGAGAATATCGATCAATTATCCTATAATAAAATCCTGAAGGGATACACGAGCACCTTTGTTGGTACCCAACGCAACTTATGAAGTGCACCTCACTGTAATTGCTCACAATGATATGATATGACCAGTGTGTAGCACTGGCTTTAACGTTGTAAATTATTGGTCTTTTATTTTGATAATTTGTGATATTATTCTGTAAGGTGGTTTTATACAGGGTGAATCCTGTTGAACTGTACATACTTCACACAGAGATAGAGGACATTTTGCTGGTTTCAAAAAGACCCCACATGAAAGGTCTCAAACGATTCGTTTGAATTATATAGGGTGATTTCCAGTTTTGGGTCATATTTTCAAAATGCTCTATTGGACGAACGAATAATCACAAATTCATCAAATTTGGTACGTAGGAGGACTGTATCAATCACCATACAGCTGAGTTAACAGATTATCAGTTTCCAGAACCGGACTCTATTTTTCTGATATTATCGGAATTTATTTTAGAATGTATGTACATTTTTTAAAAAGAACCATTGGGACGTGCACGAGAAGGACAGGCTGCTGCCTAAGTTTCGTGCGTGCCTAAGGTTCTTTCTCTGATATTTTATTGTATATATGAAAGTGTGTACAGAAATAAGAATAAAATGATTGATTGATTGATTGATTGATTATGAAAAAAAACACCCTGTAGATGAAAAAGTCGATAAACCTGTCATGACAGTTCAAACTACACTAAAACTCTACAATGAAGAGTAATAAAATCACGTGGCACACCTACAAATTCAGAGAAAAAAAATATTGAATATGCGTACTCGGAGAAAAATTTTTTGGACGGGCCTAATTCACATGGAAAACCATTCCCAAATGTATCAAAAGTTGAAGACAGGAGAATATTATCAGTTTAAATCCTTTCGATATTCAAATATTCCAATATTCAGGTAATTTTCGTCAGTTTCCAGGATCGGACTCTATTTTTCTGATATTATCGGAATTTATGAAGAAAATCACCCTGTAGATGAAAAAGTAAATAAACCTGTCATGGCAGTTCAAACTACACTAAATACTCTTCAATACAGAGTAACAAAATCACGTGGCACACGTACAGATTCAGAGAAAAAAAATTGAATATGGGTACTCGGAGATAACTTTTTTTGTGCGGCCTAATTCACAAAAAAACATACCTAAATGTATCAAAAGTTGAATATAAATGGTTAAGATCTTCTACGCATTCAAGTATTACAATACCTAGGGACGGACTCCCATTTCAGATTGGGTTTTTCAATAGATGATAGGTCGAAAGATTCGCCCTGAATTTGGAGCACCCCAAAAAAACTGTTACGGGAGACCGAACAACATTAAATAACCTACAAGAAATTTTCATGAAATTGCGATGCACACAAATAGATTTAACAAAAAAATTTAATAATCGTACTCAGAGATAATTTTTTGGGCGGCTGAAGTTTAGTAGAAGAACTATACCGAAATGCATGAAAAGTCGAATATTCAGGTTATATCCACTCCCCATGAAAGTATTCTATAATCCCTGGATTGTAGGTTATTTAATGTTGTTCGGTCTCCCGTAACAGTTTTTTGGGGTGTTCCATATTCAGGGCGAATCTTTCGACCTATCATCTATTGAAAAACCCTATCTGAAATGGGAGTCCGTCCCTGAATATTGGAATACTTGAATGCGTAGAAGATCTCAACCATTTATATTAAACTTTTGATACATTTGGGTATGTTTTTTTCGTGAATTAGGCCGTACAAAAAAAATTATCTCCGAGTACCCATATTCAATTTTTTTTTGCTCTGAATCTGTAGGTGTGCCACGTGATTTTATTACTCTTTATTGAAGAGTATTTAGTGTAGTTTGAACTGCCATGACAGGTTTATTGACGTTTTCATCTACAGGATGATTTTTTTTATAAATTTCGATAATATCAGAAAAATAGAGTCTGGTCCTGGAAACTGACGAAAATTACCTGAATATTGGAATATTTGAATATCAAGAGGATTTAAACTGATAATATTCTCCTGTCTTCAACTTTTGATGCATTTGGGTATGGTTTTCCATGTGAATTAGGCCCGTCCAAAAAATTTATCTCCGAGTACGCATATTCAATATTTTTTTTCTCTAAATTTGTAGGTGTGCCACGTGATTTTATTACTCTTCATTGTAGAGTTTTTAGTGTAGTTTGAACTGTCATGACAGGTTTATTGACTTTTTCATCTACAGGGTGTTTTTTTTCATTAATTCCGATAATATCCGAAAAATAGAGTCCGGTCCTGGAAACTGATAATCTGTTAACTCAGCTGTATGGTGATTGATACAGTCCTCCTACGTACCAAATTTGATGAATTTGTGATTATTCGTTCGTCCAATAGAGCATTTTGAAAATATGACCCAAAACTGGGAATCACCCTGTATAATTCAAACGAATCGTTTGAGACCTTTCATGTGGGGTCTTTTTGAAACCAGCAAAATGTCCTCTATCTCTGTGTGAAGTATGTACAGTTCAACAGGATTCACCCTGTATAAAACCACCTTACAGAATAATATCACAAATTATCAAAATAAAAGACCAATAATTTACAACGTTAAAGCCAGTGCTACACACTGGTTACCTTCACAAACTACTCCAGAACGTAGATAACTCCAACCAATAACGCCAGGTACGTAGATACCTCCAAGATAACAGGCAAGTGGATGCCAATTGATACCCCTCACTGACAGGGTCGTGGATGCCTCCAACTGACAGGTACATAGATAATTCAGGCAAGTAGACATGCCAGGCACGTAGACCGTAACAAAATACTATAAGAAACGATTCAAAAGCTATTAAGGATATTTTAGTTACCTCTGTTGTTCGAGTGAGATAGGTTCAACCTCCAATTAAGTCGAAAACTTCCTTCAAATACAATATTCGCTATACAACAACCTAATAAAAGAAAATGATCAGACTACTGGTTCCAGATAGAAAATGTATGCATGCCTAGAGGTGGAAGATAGATTCTGTACGGACCCCATGTGGAAAAGTCTGTATTTCCCAAAATATTCCAAAATACTTCTCAGGGAACAATGACGCTCGAAGATATAATCCCTCACAACGAGGATGAATCTAGATTCAAAATTCTCCTCGAAAACGCCTAAACCTTCCACACGACCTCCGCACAACAAAATGCCGGCCTGACAGTCGCATAGAAATTTTCCGGATGTTCAAAGTTCACAGAGTCAGTTGTCACAGCGAAAGAAAAAGAAAAACACATCAAAACCAAAATAATATAAAGGAATCATTACGGTACTGATAATCTACGCAGTTTACACCAGAGGAGGGGTTCTGTAAATCCATTTCTATAATTCTTCCACGATTTTCCGAAGTACTTTACTAAGGCCAAATAATTCCAACCACTGCTTTTGAACTAACCAAAAATGACACCACTAACCTCACAATTTCAAACAATAAACAAACCGTTTTCTGATGGAAACAATTCGTGACAAGGTAGGTAAACGAAGTGAACAATTACAACAATGAGGAAACTTAATAAATGAACCATCCCAATAAGTTTACTAACCAACAATTTTCGAAAAAGATTTAGTAAATTTGGCAAAACTACATTTTATGATAAATTCAAAATAACGTTACAGTGGTACTGCTGTCTCTTGGACTTCTCAACTCCAGAAATCTGTGGCGCTGTCAACTACAGAAGCTAAAAGTGAAACAGAACAGACACCAGTGTTATTCGTAAATAACGCGAGTGCGATAAAGCTTGTGAAAAATCCCGAGTTTCACAAACGGTCAAAGCACATAGAAGTACGATACTATTTTGTGCGCGAGTTATATCAGAATAGAGACATTGATGTGGAACATATAAGTTCAGAAGAACAACTTGCTGACATGTTTACTAAACCCTTAAGTTCACCAAGTTTCACCAATTTTTGTGGGAAGCAGGCATCAAATCGGTCAAAACCCATCTTAGTAGAGTGATAGGTTCCCAAATCCTCACTTATGAGGAATTTCAAACAGTTTTATGTCTCATAGAAGCCATCCTGAACTCCCGACCTCTGGAAGCAGTATCTTCGGACCCAGAGGACGTATCCGCACTATCTCCAGGTCACTTCCTTACGCTTGAGCCACTGAATGCCTTACCATATCCCCAAATTGACGGTGGTTTCACGAAAGACCTTGCGGGGAGTCTAGGGGTTCTTCTGGAAACCCACTTTCCGGGTTCAAGTGAAACAACTGTTGATGACGATTGCGGTGGGGATGGTTGGCGTAAGCCTACTCGAGAGGGATGGCGAACTGCAAACCAGCTTTTCACCGCAAAAAGAATCAAATGGGCGATTAAAAGCTTTAAGCCTTACAAATCGCCCGGGAAAGATGGAATCTTCCCAGCCCTGCTGCAGAGGGGTCTAGAATATCTAACCCCACGGTTGCAGGAAATATTTAAGGCTAGCTTTGTGCTCGCCTATACACCTAAGCGCTGGAAAGAGGCAAGAGTTGCTTTTATACCGAAAGCCAGGCGTAGACCTCCTGATGAGGCCAAATCATACCGCCCAATTAGCCTCACATCGTTCCTCTTGAAGACGATGGAAAAGATCGTTGACAACCATTTGAGGAACGATGTCCTGAAAAAGAACCCACTGCATGTGCGACAATTCGCATACCAACCTGGCAAATCCACGGTCCATGCTCTGCACAAGTTAGTGTCGGAGCTGGAATCATCGCTGGAGGATAGGGAGGTCGCAACTGGCACATTTGTGGATGTGGAAGGTGCTTTCGATAATACCACCTACGCATCCATAGAGAAGGCTGCGAAAAGGAAGGGTATAAATCCTTCCACCATCGGATGGATTCAGTCCATGCTGGTGGGACGGAGAGCCACGGCGGATCTTGAGAGGAGATGTCCACAGGGTGGAGTTCTGTCGCCTCTTTTGTGGTGTCTCGTGGTTGACGAACTACTCAGAAGATTAGCCGAGCAAGGTTACAGCTGCTTTGGCTATGCAGATGACCTGGCTGTTATAGTTAGGGGAAAGTTCGAAGTTCCTCCTTCAAAGCTGACCCAAAACGTCATTGATATCATCAATCGGTGGTGTCAGGAGGAGGGCTTTAACGTCAATCCAACCAAGACGGTTATTGTTCCATTCACACGTCGTAGGAAGCTAACACTTGTAGCACCAGTGTTGAAGGGAATAAAACTAGAGATTTCCGATGAGGTCAAATATCTGGGGGTCACCTTGGATAAGAAACTCAATTGGAACTCTCACCTTAATAAAGTGATTGCCAAATCTACAACGGCGTTTTGGATATGCCGTAAGTTATTTGGCAAAACTTGGGGTCTGAAGCCTCGTATGATCCACTGAATCTATACGACGGTGGTAAGACCTGTTATCACATATGCCTCTTTAGTTTGGTGGACTAAAACTGAAGAAAAGACAAGCCAGCAGAGGCTGAATAAGCTTCAAAGACTGGCTTGTCTAGGCATTACAGGAGCTGCGTATACAACTCCTACAGCTGCAGGAGAGGTAATACTGGATCTCACCCCGCTGCACATTTATGTTAAGAAAGAAGGTCTCACGAGTGCCCTAAGAATGGATCAAATAGTGCCTGGCAAGGGACACGGAAATATTTTAAAATCACTCGGTGGTGAACTGCCTTTACTACCGAGGGATTCCATGCCAATCGAGTATGACCTTGACGCCAACTACGAAGTGATCATAGGTGATCGCCAAGAAAGTGTGGAAGGTTTGTCTCGACTTCGTAAACACCATCTCATCTGGTACACAGATGGGTCCCTAAGGGAACGAGGAGCAGGCATAGGCATATACGGTCCCAAATACAGGGAATCGGTGCCTTTGGGAAAGTCAATAACAACACTCCAAACTGAAATTCTGGCCATAGAAAGATGCGCCCAAGTCTGTCTGTGTCCAGACAGTACAAGGGAGCCAGAATTTGCATTGCCTCTGATAGTCAGATGGCACTGAGGCAGCTTATGGCCGTTGGTTGTAGATCAAGGACCATTTGGAGCTGCAAACAGTCCCTCAAAACACTGGCGGAGTACAACAAGCTAGTTTTAGCTTGGGTACCTGCCCACCAGAACATTGAGGGAAATGAGAGAGCTGATGCCCTTGCAAAAGAGGAGCAAACACACCCTTCACCGGACCCGTGCCCTCCTGTTGGGTATCACCTACACTGATTAGGGCAGAGGTCGGTGTTTGGGAAAAAAGGGAGAAACACTCTTACTGGATAAACACATCCGGTCAAAGACAAGCAAAGAGACTAATCGAACCTTCCAAAGAGAAGGCTCAACAAGCTCTATCGTTGTCAAAAAACGAGTTAAGGCTGCTAATCGGCCTTCTCACAGGGCATTGTCCCGTGAGATATCACCTACACAAGATCGGTAAAGAAAACTCCGACATTTGTAGGTTATGTGAATCGGCCACTGAACCCACCGAACACATACTATGCCAATGCACTGCGCTGGCGCATACCAGACTTACAGTAGGTTCCACTTGGCGATCACAACGCCCAAAACGCCTCATGTTTACATTTCGCTGAACGACCGCAACGCTCACGCGAGTGTTGTGACGTCATTGATGACGTCATCAATTTCGCCCGCAAAGGCCCACGGAGACCCACGTTAGGACGGTGGTCGACGTGAGCGTTTAGGGAGAACTGTCATCCGTTCCTCTTTAGAGGTTAACAAAATCAAAACATTTCCGACATTCAACAGTTTGTCAACATGCAAACCTGTGAAATAATTCAGTAATGGCTTATTCTTGTACATAATTATTGCATGCCGAATGAGGAATAGGATGATTAAAATCGTAAAGAGGTTGAAAATGTAGAAATAGATCTAAGTTATCTAAGTTCTACGGATAAACTTTCAATAGATGTTACGCGGATATAGAGTTAATTTTATTGATAATTTTAGGTTTATTGGTTTTATTCTATTACAAATTTCATACTGTAGGGACAATGAATAATATCTATAATTTGAAAACTAAATATAATGGTACGATCAGGAATAGAAGTAAATAAGTTCAAATTCATACTTTCAAACGATTTTTTCAATTGAGAGACAACATAATTGTAATAATTGATAGTAAAAAAACATATTCAACACCTGATTTTCTGAAGAATAGATCAAACAAAAATATTCTATTTCAAGCTATTTCAGACCTATGAGCAAATATGGAAAAGGTAAAAGGTAAAATATAAATGTATTATGAACAGAGTTAAAAACATGTTCAGAGCCTGGTAAAATTACTGAATATTGCAGTTATAAGTTCCCACCCGGCATTATCAGTTAGATATTATTGTCATTAATGGTTAAATAATTCCCCAAATATGTTAAGGCAACTTTTCGGCGTAAAATTCAAAACACAAATTTGAATCTCATTCGACAACTGTCATTAATCGCCCATAACGCCCAAACACCGTTCCACATGCAAACCGTCAAAAACGTCCGCGGACTTGTGACAAGCTAGTGGAACGGGAACGAGCGTGAGCGTGGTCGTTGTGATCGCTTAGTGGAACCTACTGTTACTCTACTAGGTGGCGCGTTATTAACGCCAGCCGACATAAGAGCGAAGTCTCCTAAGGAAGTAACCAGCTTTGCTAAGGAGGTTAGATTCCTGGGAAAAACGTAGTTTTAGTATGGTAAAGCACAAAAGACCTTATTGGTCGCAGTGCAGAAAGGTAATCAACGTGCCGATCGACCACTATCTAATCTAATATCCCCAAATTGAAAATATTCCATTGAATAGCCTCAGTCGTTGGCAATGCTTACAACGCATTCAACAAGATTTTTGGAAGCGTTGGCACTGTGAGTACCTGCACACAATGCAGCAGAGATCGAAGTGGTTTTCTCCTGATAGCAGGCCGCCAATAGTTGGAGACTTAGTTCTCATCAAAGACGAAAGGCTCCCCCCTTGTCAGTGGGCACTCGGAAGGATAGCGTCTCTATCAGATGCAGCGGATGGACATTCCCGTGTTGCATCAGTCAAAACCAAAACTGGTATCTTGAAGAGACCTGTTGTCAAACTTTGTCCTTTACCTGTTTGTATTGGAAGCACGTATAGTGAACAATGAACATTAATTTTTTTTTCTTTTCGATTAATTAATTTTGGAATAAGTCACTCAATGTATTTCACATGAATATATCGCTTGAAACCTTTGTTATGTACTGCTTGTTTGCTATTATTTACCATTTTTCGCGCCCAGAGAATGTTGAGTCGTTGTAGAACATCAATATTCTTCGAATAATTGTGAAGCTAAAGCGATAGGATAGGTTAATGTCATAGACTTACGCGTAAACTAAGTCAACACTGGTGACTTCGCACCTCTGGATGGAAAACCATATGCACATTCATTCGACTGATTGATTTTGATTCAGAAATTGATCGATATATATTCCGCTTTTGAGCTGCTAGAAATAAACTATTTCGCTATTTTCATAGTTTTGGGACAATCAGGCTTTTGACAACAACCGCTTATTACGCATTTTGGAAAATTCTCGCATTCGCTTTTGGATTGTGTTTTCAACACCGCATTTTGAACGTGGAAGCTGGGACAGATATCCTGCCCTGCCACAAAGAACTGTGTGAGGCCCTCGAAGTTCGAGAAAGGACGCTGTGAAGATTGTCTGGACGCTTTTCTGGTAAGTCATCATTGTTGACCGCAATTTATTTTCATATTTCAATTGTATATTCGCTTTTCGCTCCAGCTTCAACCGCAAGAAATACATTCCATTTCTCAATAAATTATTCAACATTAAATGAGCTATCGGAGTTAACATATATACAGGGCCTATCAGAAACCTGAATAAATCACTTAGTTTGATTTGTGACCACCTTGTGAAATGTTTCAATCACAGAACAGACATAAATATTTTAGATATCTATATTTCTTTATGGTTGCAATATGTTTCGGACCTTAATTTATGCGTTTCATGCGCATATTGCAATATAAGATATCAAAGAGACAACACATTTTGTAAAACGAGAAATTGTATTCTATCGAAATTAATAAACAATTAAAATTCCAAATAAGAATTATTAGTTTATGCAAACGGCGTAAACAGTTTGGTGACCCCGACGTGATTGAAATTAATGGAAAAAACATCGATCAACAATAACAACAAATACACCTGAGCTGAACGATTCATCTGGAAAAACCGCCAGCCATACTGCTGCAGCTACCGAGTGCAAGGAAAGTGCTTTGATTTCCTATTGTCATTATTCCTTTAAATACTTCAATTTGCGTACATAGTACATTCTACTTTCTAACTAACACCTAACACAAAATATTTACCGAGTCAATCTAGAATTTGAATTTTTCAGGCTAATGTGAATTTCGAAACAGTGATTTGAGAATCAGTGATTTCTGAAGACAGCATAACGGCTATTTGAAAATCACCTAGAGGTTATTCATGAAATGGTAACCATTTGAAGTCGCCTAATCGCTGCAGAAACGGTTCGTTATCAGCCCATCTACGTTATCAGGAATAACCGTAACGTATTCACTGTTTTGATTTATCATTCTCTGTTTTTTTATTTCATTTTTAATCGAGTGATAAGTTTTTTGCGCCGACAAAATGAGTGAATTGAAGGATTTAATAAAACAAAGGGGCAGTTTGAGAGCACGTATAACTCTTTTTGAGAAATATCTTATTCCTTTGTTAGATCGTAAGGATTTATCGAATTTAATTATGAATGAGCTCAATATCAGATTGAATAAAATGCGTGAACTGTCGTGTAGTTTCGAAGAGATTCAATCGAAAATAGAACTGTTGGATGAAGATATATCTAAACAAATGGAAGAGCGTGAAATTACTGAGAATACTTGTTTTAATCTAATGGCTAAAGCTCAATCTCTATTGGATCGTTTTCAAAATACAGCTAACGATGAATCTTCATCTAACACAAGTAATAGAGCGAACGACTACAGTAATCTTAAACTGCCACCTTTAAAAATTTCACCCTTTAATGGTGACCATAATAAGTGGATATCATTTAGAGATACCTATATGTCTTTAATTCACGATAATAGCAGTATTGACAATGTCAGTAAATTCCATTATCTCATATCATTCCTGGAAGGTTCAGCATCGTCAATACTTAGTTCAGTTACAGTATCACATGATAATTATGCAATAGCTTGGGATTTATTGTGTCAACGCTATAACAATAAACGTCTCCTTATCAATGAACATTTAAAGTGTCTTTTTGCTATTGAGCCACTGCAGCGAGAATCTGATAGTGGTTTGCGTTATATTATTGATACTTTGAATAAAAATTTGAGTGCTTTGAAATCTTTGGGAGAACCTACTGATCAGTGGGATACTCTCATTATTTATTTTGTATCTTCAAAGTTAGACACCGTTACTTCAAGAAAATGGGAGGAGTTTAGAATTGATATAGACTCGGTAACTTTGGAAGAATTTTATTCATTTCTTCGTCAAAGATCTATTGTCTTAGAAACTATGAGTGCTTCCAAAAATAACGAAAAACGTCATAGCTTACCGAAAGTAAATAACAAGTCTTTTATTGCTTCCTCTCTTGATGTCTCACCAACTAAAGGGTGCCTTATATGTAAACTGCAACATAAAATACACGAATGCTCTAAATTCAAATCAATGTCTATAGAAGAACGAATCGCTAAGGTTTATTCATTAAAACTTTGCAATAACTGTCTTCGAGGTGGCCACCAATCCTATCAATGTAGGTTGGGTGGTTGTAGAATATGCCAGCGTCGGCATAACACATTATTACATAAGCAATTACCTATACAACAATCAATACATCAAAGAAAAAATGAGCAATCTATACTTAATACTAATAACGGTAACCTAAATACATATACAAGTGAAAATTCGAACTTTTCGAATTCTGCTGTCGAGTCCACGGTAGCAAGCCCATCTGGCAATACTTCTATTGCTTTGTCTGCTGTCTCCACCAATCAAGCTCTTCTTTCTACGGCGTTGGTCAAGGTGACAAACAATGACAAGACATTTACTCTCAGGGCTCTACTGGACTGCGGTAGTCAATCATCCTTCATCAGCCATAACACTCAACAAAGGTTGGGCGCCTACAAAATAAGAAAATATCATCAATATGTTTCCGGTTTGGGAAACATGATACTAAATGTGAATGAACATTGTTATATAAGTTTACAGTCAATTCATAGCAGCTTCAATAGGGGCATAAATTGCTTCATTTTACCTAAAATCACTGATAACATACCGCAATGTACATTGAGTATCGAGAATCTAGGAATTCCTAATTACGTGCAACTAGCAGACCCAGAGTTTTACAAGCCTTCAGAAATAGATTTACTGTTGGGAGCTGATGTCTTTTGGGATATACTTAAACCAAATAGGCTAAAGCTGGGACAACAAGGTCCTATGCTGCAGGAAACCTACTTAGGCTGGATAGTAGTAGGTTCCATGGGGGGGAATTATCACGATAGAGAAAACAATAAAAAAATACATTGTCATTTCTCAAGTGACATAAGAGAACAATTGGCAAAATTCTGGGAACTGGAGGAAATTCCTTCAGATAATAAACCTCACAAAAATAACTACTGCGAAACCTTATTTAGTCAAACTACCCATCGTGAACATGATGGTAGATTTTGTGTTCAAATACCATTAAAAGAAGATAACTCAGTTTTAGGTGATTCATATAAAATTGCCGAAAAAAGGCTGCTACAATTGGAGGCAAAGTTTAAGCGCAAGCCTGATTTCAAGAAGGAGTATCTCAGTTTCATTCGAGAATATGAACAACTAGGACATATGACCCAAATCCCTAAGCCCATATTCGGCTGCTACCTTCCACATCATGCAGTACTTAAGGAAACTAGTGAAACAACAAAACTGCGTGTTGTTTTTGATGCTTCTGCAAAAACTACTACAGGTAAATCCTTGAACGATATTCAGTATATCGGACCAGTGGTACAGGATGACTTGTTCTCGATTTTATTGAGGTTTAGACAGCATAGGTTTGTTGTATCTGCTGATGTGGAAAAAATGTACCGCCAGATTCTCGTGAAGCCCGAACAACGGATGTTACAACTAATTTTGTGGCGGGATGATCCTGCTCAAAAATTAGGGTATTTCGCCTGAATACAGTTACTTATGGTACTGCATCAGCACCATTTTTAAGTACGAGGTGTCTTCACCAGCTGGCATGGAATGTTGCGATGAAGCAGTCAAACGGTCGATAAAGGACGACTTCTATTTCGATGATTTACTAACTGGGACTGATGACCCAGCTGAGTTGCTTCAAATAGTTCAATCAGTCATTGAGATTCTAAGATCGGCTGGTTTTCCGTTACGAAAGTGGCGTACAAATTATCCATCTATTTTTCAATTTCAGACAAATACTTCCATACCAAAGGGCTTAGATTTTTCTTTACCATCCAGTGTATTAGGATTGAGATGGGATCCACTGGATGATATCCTGCGATTTTCAGTTGAAAACATCAACTTCAATAAAAATGTAACCAAACGTACTATTTTGTCTGATTCTGCTAAACTCTTCGATCCATTGGGTTTGCTAGGCCCATGTACTATCGTGCCAAAGATAATACTTCAAAAACTATGGCAGTCTAAACTGGGATGGGATGATCCAGTAGATGCTAAATTGAAATCGGAATGGCAGAAGTTCATAATCAATTTGAACGAAACATCGAAAATTGAGATTGGTAGACACTTACTTATAAACGAACCAATGATTGTAGAATTACATTCATTTTCAGATGCTTCACAAGCAGCATATGCTGCTGCTATTTATTTCAGGTCAATAAATAGCTCTGGAAACATTTGCGTCAAATTAGTCTGCGCCAAAACCAGAGTCGCTCCGGTTAAACCTACAACAATACCACGCCTTGAGCTATGCGGGGCATTACTGTCAGCAAGGCTGAGTTCAAAGGTTATTAGGGCATTTCGTTGTCATATAACCTCTTCATTTCACTGGACAGATTCATCAGTTGTCTTAGGTTGGTTGTACTCTGAGGCTCGTGACTTGCAACCTTTTGTGGCCAACCGTGTGAGTGAGATACAAGAGCTCACGAAATCGGGCATTTGGAGGCATGTGCCAGGTGATACCAACCCAGCTGACTTGGCTTCTAGAGGTGTAAATCCTAAGCGCATGCAGTCAGCCACACTTTGGTGGGAAGGTCCACCATTTTTAAGTGAGGATACTTGTAGCTGGCCTCAAACAATAAACACAAAACACATTCTTGATTTACCCGAGAGAAAAATTGTTGCTAAATGTTTATATACTACGAGTACATCAAATTCTACCAGTCCTATTAACTCTTTAATAAATTTCGATAAGTATTCAAAATTTTCAGTACTGCACAGATCCATGGCTTACGTTTTACGTTTCATTTCAAAATCATGCAAAAGGGATATTAAATTTTCAAATTTATTGTCTACTCTTGAATTAAATTCTGCACTTGAAGTTTTGATTAAACTGCATCAAAGGGATTGCTTCTCAAATGAAATAAAATTTCTTAATAGTAAGCAAAACTTACCTCCTACTTCTCGTTTGTTATCGCTCAGCCCGTTCCTTGATGATGGTGGCATACTTCGTGTTGGTGGCCGCATACAGAACTCGGAGGTTAGCTATAAGAGAAAACATCCTGTTTTGTTAGATATAAATCATAATTTCACCAAATTACTATTTCATTATCATCACATTAAACTTTTGCATTGCGGGCCTCAGCTCTTATTGAGTGACTTAAGAAATCAATTTTGGCCTCTGAGAGGTAGAATCCTAGCAAGAAGCACTGTGAACGGTTGCAGGGTATGTAGAATAATGAAAGCTAAATGTTTGAATCCTCTAATGGGCAACTTACCTGTTCCAAGAGTCACCCCATCTTCTCCATTTGAAGTGAGCGGTGTCGATTTTGGAGGTCCATTTTATATCACGGACCGCAAAGGTCGCGGTTGTAAGATAACTAAATGTTATTTATGCCTATTCATATGTTTTGCCACTAAGGCCTTACATTTAGAAGTAGCAAGCGATCTTACTTCTGATGTTTTTATATTATGCTTGCGACGTTTCATATCGCGAAGAGGAAAGCCTCTGCAGTTATTATGTGATAATGGCACAAACTTTGTCGGCGCGAACAACGAGATCGCGAGATTTTTAAAATCCAACAATGAAGAAATTTCCGGTTGGGCAGCGAATGACGGCATTAGTTTTAAGTTTTCACCAGCTTATTCCCCTCACTTCGGTGGGCTTTGGGAGGCGGGAATAAAATCCGCCAAATACCATATCAATAGAATATTAGGAGATAAACATTTAACCTTTGAAGAACTAACAACGTTATTTACGCAAATTGAAGCAATCCTTAATTCAAGACCATTAACCCCACTCTCTTCTGATCCTACAGACCTCAATCCTTTAACTCCAGCACATTTTCTGATAGGCAGGCCACTCACTTCTTTACCAGCAGAAGATCTACTAGAAACAAATCCTAATAGGCTCAGCAGATACCAGTATCTTGAAAGCATGCGACAACATTTTTGGCAACGTTGGCAGAATGAATACCTCAGTGAATTGCAACAAAAATCCAAATGGCGCATTAAGCAAGAAGGAATCAAGGAAGGCGACCTGGTTGTCATCAAAGAAGCTAACGTTCCTCCTTTGAAATGGCGTATGGCCCGAATATCCAAGTTGTTTCCCGGATCTGATGGAATTTCAAGAGTGGCTGAGCTGTACACATCTAAGGGTACAATACGAAGAGCCGTGCACAATCTTTGCTCCCTGCCTGAGCCACCAAGGCAGAAATTCCTCGAAGTCCTTAAGGATTCGAGGGGGGGGAAGATGTTTGATTTGTGACCACCTTGTGAAATGTTTCAATCACAGAACAGACATAAATATTTTAGATATCTATATTTCTTTATGGTTGCAATATGTTTCGGACCTTAATTTATGCGTTTCATGCGCATATTGCATATAAGATATCAAAGAGACAACACATTTTGTAAAACGAGAAATTGTATTCTATCGAAATAATAAACAATTAAAATTCCAAATAAGAATTATTAGTTTATGCAAACGGCGTAAACATAGACAGTATGGATAAATTTGGAACATAAAATATAAATAACTTAACCTCAAATTGAAAAAAAAATCCCGAAAACAAAAATATCATTGCGTATACCAAATAAATGTTTGGATTGCCCTAAGGTATATATTGGACAAACATCAAGTACATAAAGGAACGAATAAATGGCCATAAATATTGCAAAAACATCACTGCGTTAAAGAAACACGAACAAACCGAAAAGCATAAAATGGATTCGACAATTTTTCCATCTTAGAAAAAGAAAAAAATGGTAAAACCCGAAATATATTGGAGATGATTCACATAAAGAAGAATAAGAGGCTATGAATGATAAAACGGACACCAAAAATTTAGCCCAAATATACTACAACTTAATAAAATAATAAAAAAATAGAACAACTCCAAATAAAATCCTGCAAGTAACTCCATCTAAAGAAACAACAATGAGTATAAACCCGAATAAAATAGTTATCCAAAATTTAACAATATACACTCTTATCAATCCATACAGATGTAATATTTATTCGTCTTGAGTTTGAAAATTTAATTTGACGTTCATAACTGTACCAATGTCATTTTGTTGGTGTCTTATCTGTGAGAATTTGTATTGTGTTTTATATTTTTAACTGAAAAATGTATTTGACGAAAATAGTAAGTGTAAGAAAATTTTAAATTGAT
Organism: Propylea japonica; assembly: GCA_013421045.1. Lineage (NCBI taxonomy): Eukaryota > Metazoa > Arthropoda > Insecta > Coleoptera > Coccinellidae > Propylea > Propylea japonica. The sequence continues at coordinate 17,270 of JACDNR010000582.1, forward strand.
TTATTGTGATGTTCACTATATTGTATTTTACAAGAATTATTGATGGTTGTATTGTCCTTGAAAAAGGCCATAATAGGGCCGAAAGATATGTCGGAATAATATATTTTATTAAAAGTAAATAACTGTTTACTGGTAAAACTGAGTGCTAGAAAAAACCCAAGAAACCTGAATCAACAATTTATAGATTAAAGAGCACAAGAAAACCAAACAACGAAAAAGATGAATTAAGTAATGGTCCATTATTCCACAATTATGTACCTACTATGATCACTATTTTCACTTCACAATAACACTGCGTCAACTAAGGAGGGTAAGAAGATCTGCAGTCGGAACATTTAAAATCTGGATCGGGCAGGCAGTAACACTTCTTACTGAAAATAGCAAAAATATCATTCAATTATTAAGTCTCACAATATGAAAAGTTAAATATATATGTATATTAGTTCATTATATTTGAATCTATCTTTTCAGAATAGATTACTTGCCAATTGTTCTCAACAAATGAACTTCAGAATTATCAGTTAAATATTTGAATAAATCGAATATATATTGCAGACAAGTCTCTGTATATTGCAAAAAAAGATTTTAAACTCGATACTGAAAACAAAGAGGAACATACCTGGTGGAAAGAAAATGCATCTTATCTTACAAGATCCCTGCAGAAACATAAATAATAACTTGAATCACAACACTTTATTTTGCTCAAAATCATTAATCACTTTCGCTATTTGCAAATAAAACCTTCACTTGAATCATTTCTCAAACTCAAACAACAAACAATGAAAATGGCTGCACACAGTGGCGCAGCCAGGATTTTGTTTTGGGGGGCTGAACTGAAAATTTTTGATGATACAGCGAATAACGAAAGTTGCAAAAAATAGGGAAGAAAGAAATAACGAAGAAATTAATCTTTGGGGGGGGGCTGCAGCCCCAAAGCCCCCCTAGCTGCGCCAGTGGCTGCACATGAATCTCTGCTAAATTGTCAAAATGTCAAATCTGTCGCTTGTCTATGATCGCTACGGCCGCCATGACAGGGCCGGGTGGGAGGACGTATGTCTGAGTGTTCGTGTTTCCAACTTAGCACTAGCCGTTTCACCCCCTGGGGGTGATTCTTGAATAATGTCGTGTTAGCGATTCGACAATTGTCGACCAACTTCCCTGCTAAGTTGGTCGACATTTGTCGATTCGCGAACACGACATAATTCAAGAATAGACCCGTACCGTTCTACTGAGTGGCCGTATTCTGGACGTACGTCGTAGTATTTCCTCATTTACGTACTGCTAGCATTGTATAAGGAATTATTCCTTATACAATGCTGCTAGTGCGGCCGAGGGCTGTGGGCCGATCTTGGTGTCACAATTGTAACATTTGTGTTACATTTCAGATCTAGTGTTACGGTTTAACGTACAATTCTAAAAGAGAGTTCTCGATGATGTTACGAAATTTTACCATTTATAATTTCGGTTTGTTACAATTTATTGAAGGGCAAGAACAACGCTGGGTGCATTGGAAATATAATATTAGGTGAGCCGCAAAGAAAATGTTGGTCGGAATAAGTTATAATTTCCTGTTCTGAGTGGAAATATTGAATATCCAGGCAATTTGAATATCGAAATCGATCATTCAGAATGAGTTTGAATGAATTGAATATCTAGAATTATTTTCTATTTACCGATTATTTTTGGGTCGGCCCGGCCGCGTATTCTCAATTGCGTGTACAACTGGAGGCAACACTGAATTCAAATGCGCACGGGTTTGTTCCGCTAACTCTAATCGCAAACCCGTGCACAATTCAAGGCAGGCATCCTCATATCTTGCACGGGTTTGTGATACAAGCGGTCTTCCAAAACCGTGTTGAAGTCGGGACTGAAACTCTGATATGAAGCTAGCACGAGTAGCGCGACAAAAAGAAATCGCCGTATAATGATCGTCATAGGAATTTGGTATTCAATTAACCACATCTCAAAATATAAGCGAATCTGATCTCCAACAATTCGCAAAATACGCATTAGGTGACCATTTTTCTACATCATTTTAAGAAAATATTGAGAGTGAATCAAATAGAAATAACATCACACATAATAGAGAATCCATGGAGAACGAAGTGCCAAACACATTTTCACTTCCAATAAATCTAGCAGAAAACCGTATATCCATCAACAATGAAGACTACGTTAATGCTGTTAAAAATATAAAATCATAATGGGAAAGAATAGCTGATATCTAGGAAAAAGATTCCAATACTGCTAAAATTCTTATTAAGTTAGGAAATGATTTATCCAAATTACAAACAGCATCGAGTATAATTGCATATATTGCTGAAAAGAAGATCCAAAGAAGATCTCGAACAATTCATGTTCAGCCTACTTCAATCGCTCGCCGTAAAGAAAGAGGCCTACCATGCGGCGAAAGGATTCAATCAGGACGACCAGCTAAAACAGAAACTATGAAAAGGAAACGAATTCACCATATCTCATCTAACATTTCCAATAAAGAACCCCCTGCGAAAAAACATTAATGTTGCTAAAAATATATTGGAATTTAATGTAAGTAAATAAAGAATCAGTTCCGTAAAATGAAGTGTTTGAATTTTCATCAAATGGAAACAAGATTTACATAATTTGTTTTAATCCTGCATGCTGCCTACCTTCCTGAAACAAACACGGGTTTGTGTGTCAGATACTAATCACAAACCCGAGTACGATCGGAGGATGCCTGCCTCGAATTGTGCACGGGTTTGCGATTAGAGTTAGCGGAACAAACCCGTGCACATTTGAATTTAGTGTTGCCTCAAGTTGTACACGCAATTGAGAATACGCGGCCCGGCCGACCCTGCCGACCCCGACGAGCCGTCACTGATTCATTGTCTCACTGGTTCAATTTGAATGGAAGAAACGAATATCGGAAGAAATCATATTCAAGAATACAGGACTGGATCACAAGAAGTGAAGAAATTATAAAAAATAAACAGGTTAGTCAATAATTAATTAATTGTAAGGTTAGGAATTTAGGAGCATAGAGTAGGAAGTTAGGAACATATAATAGGATTTAGGTTATTGAAAGTTTTTTATCTTTGTTTATTAAATTAATTCATTTCAAAATTTATTATTATTATTATTATTACACACAAAATTCATTAAATTAAAATATTTATTCATCCTCTATAACACAGTATTCTGTGTTGGTAATGCAGAAACCTTGAACAACAAACACGAAGTTTATCCATCAGCCGATAGATGGACGGTGGACCGCCATTTTGCAGTCTTCTACCAAAGTCTATGGCTAGGAAACGATCAAAATCATTGGTAACGACCAATTTGCGAAATATGATCTATCGGCTGATGGATAAACTTCGTGTTTGTTGTTCAAGATTTCTGCATTACCAACACATAATACTGTGTTATCGAGGTGGGTAGTCGCAAGGATTGGTTAGTGGTGGCACTGTTGAGGTTTAGTACTCAAATGGCGTCTACCAGAAATCATGACCGTTCTAGAATACCTTCTGTCATTCAGAGTTCGCTGCACTTATGACGGCAAACAAGCCAGAAACAGCTGTCTGCAGATTCTCTGGGTGACATACCTCGATGCAGATCCTTTGGATGACATGCATGAATAGTTCAGGAGTCTGAGTTTGATATTTGTTGATTTTTGATTTAATCGACGAATGTTATTCTCTACTCAATATATTTCTTTTCATACATCTCTGGCAGTTGCCATGAATCCCTTTCTGTATTCATATACACTGATCAACAATTGCTAGGAATCACTTATGAACTTCTCTTCATTTGTATTTTTTTCACGTTATCTCGTGAATATCTGTACATTATATGTTCTCTAAGGAAAAAGAAAGATGTTTTGAGTTGATTATATCAAAGTCTTTTTCACTTCATCGACTCTTGTTCACAAAATCGATTATTATCTGTAGGCTGTTACAGGTGAGTGAAAAGCAATGTGGAATTTGTTATTAAATCTGTTTTTTTCTCTCGTTCAAACACATAAGGTGACAATAATTGAAGAAATGAGAACAATATCAGCTTATCAGTCATGCCGAGAAGACGTTTGGCTCCTGTGCAACTGGACCACATCATACGGTGGATACAGGAAGGTTTGTCCCAGCGAGAAGTATCCCGGCGGTTGAATGTTTCGCGAAGTGTCGTGAGTCGGGCTTGGAATAGGTTCATCCAAAACGACTCAGTAGCTTATGTTCATGGGGGAGGTCGGCAGTGCAGTACAACAGCTGCCCAAGATCGTCTTTTGATCCTCAATGCTAGGAGAAATCCCACTTACCCGGCGTCGCAGCTCAATAGATCACTGAGAGTTGCAACAGGAGTTCTAATTTCGAACCAGACTGTAAGACGACGTCTACATGTTCGTGGTTTGAGGGCACGTAGGAGGGTACAACAACCCCGTTTGAATAGGGAACACCGGGTTCATCGACGGCAATGGGCTTAGGAGCACCGCAATTGGACACTTGAAGATTGGAGCCGATGTTTATTTATGGATGAGTCTAGATTTCGTTTGGTCAACTCCGATGGACGTATTCTTGCTTGGAGGGAAAGAGGTCGAAGGTATGCGGAACAGTTTATGGTACCCACAACAGCTTTTGGCGGAGGTTCTATATGTGTATGGGGAGGCATTTGTTTGAACCAACGCACAGAGTTGGTTGTTCTGCAGAACACCACCATGACCAGCCAGAGATATCACGATATGATTATTGAACCCATAATTGTTCCGTTTGCGGCTGCCGTGGGCGAGAATTTCCTTTTAATTGACGATAATGTCCGTCCACACCGTAGTCGTCTGGTTAATGAAGCGCTAGAAACTCATGCTATTGATAGGATGGACTGGCCAGCTCGCTCTCCAGACATGAATTGCATCGAACATGTCTGGTCTGAGATGTCCTGACAATTGTCAACCTTAGAACAACCGATCAATAATCTGGAGGACCTTTCTAACTCTTTACGAGATATTTGGACGAATTTGCCCCAAAATTTTATAAATCGTTTGATCGAAAGTATGCCTCGTAGGGTAGAATGCTTGGGACGAGCTCGTGGGGGACCAACTAGGTAGGTACTAGCTTAAAGGAAACTTCAGCCTTCTTGTGGTTTCATCATAAAATTTTTATGTTATTCAAACACAGAATTTTAAGTGTTCCTAATAAAATCTTTTTTCTCTCCAACTTTCCATTTTTTCATTCTTTTCTCAAGTGAACCATATTATCAACTGAAAATACTCTGATATCTGACTAAATTTATAATCTTGGAGCGAATACTTCAGAAATAAATTCAGAACAAGTAAGTGATCCCTATCAATTGTTGAGCAGTATATATACATATATAAACAATGAAAGCGGAGAATAATATTAATCGATTTAAAATCGACCAATATTAAACCCACACTTCGGAACTAATCCCGTCAACTCACAAAGAACATGCATAGTGCTTATATCAAACAGTGCATCCATAGATAGCTATTTCGCCCTATTGGGGGCTCTTCAGTATGGAGGAGCTCCGTCCGAAAGGCATTCTAGGTTCCCTTATCTGAAGAAATGTCGCCTAGCTCTGAGAATAACAGAACCAAAACGCCATCTCTTGGGATCCTTATGTCAATCCATGTCATATCTTTTCAACAAAATCTTCTAGTACCTCCGGAATTCTATATGCAATCAATCCACCTTGGTTACACGTTCCAATATCACTGTCACCATCATGTGGATATGTCACACTGACAATCTCTTTTCGAACTGCTTCTGAATATTTAACAATGTCACCGCCTAAAGACCTCAAAATAGCTTGTGGACCGCATGTATCCCATTTATAAGTCGTACTTCTTGACAAGACGTAACAGTCTCCTTGATTCTTGATTACTTTTAGGATTTTATTGCCTGCACCCGGAGCTTCTTTAATGTCATAACCTCTATTTCGTAACCTTGATTTTACGGCTTCGTCTTCTGAACTACTTAGGTAGGCACAGTGGCATCTGGTTGATGGATTCTCCAGGGAAAACAGTTTCGTTGAATTATAGCAGATTCCCCAGATACACTCACCGGTCCAACTGAAATACGAAATGAAGAAATATAAAATAGGTTTCAGACAAATGAACAAAATTTAATGATTTTTGTGAGACTGTGTTGTTGAAATATTCGCATAAGAAAGCAGTTATGGAGTCACGAAACAATTGAAAGACTTAGATGTATTGTTGTCAGTTTTTGGTTATGTTGTCAGCGAGATTATGGTTTGATTGTGATGAAAAATGCAGTCACGCAAAAAATATGAATTGAGTTCAGAAGACCACTTTATTATTATTTGAACTGAAAATGTTATGACTGGCCTTTCGAGAATTGAGATCATGTAAATCTTTTTCTCTACCATACTCATTCATACAAGCCCACAGAGGTCGTCAATGACTTTGATAAAACCGACAACCTCCTCCCCAGAGAAGATTGATGGTCTTGGATGTCACCTCTTGGATGTCTAGGACCGGTTTAACTTGTTTTTAGGCCAGCCAGCACTTCAGACTTACACACGTGTTCAGCTGTTTCTGCTTCTGATCCGAAAAGCCGGCTAATCTCATCTGCTGACTTTCTCATTCAGTACAAATGATATTTGTACTTGTAGTCTCACCATCACCTGAAGCTCAGCTCGTGACAGCTTCAGGAGCGTTCTAGTACAGGTATGAAAAATTATCACAAATTTGTGGAATGAGTAATTCCAGAACTGTTTCTTCAGAAAGTTATTTAACTCCCATTGCTAGATCGCTATAATAAGGCTCAATTGAGTATTCATATCATATTCAGCATATTACCAACTCCAGCTAATCGATCACGTGACCTAAGAGATGACTCAATGTCACGTTCAAAAGTAAAAAACATCCAGAACAATAGACCAGTACATAACATTTTGTACAAACGACAGAGAGAATAAAGTCAAGTGAAGAAAGAAGTTTACGAACACTAGTGCACAAACCCCCTTCTACTCGAACCGCATCTGCAGCTCGCACGAGTAGCCCGAACATACAATTGATACCCTCACTCGCGAGAGCAGCTGATGCGTTACCGCTGAGATCTTGAGGTGGGGCCACGATACACTTAAACCGGTAGCGTATTGGCATTCTTTACTACTATCACAGCCGTCTAAAGTACAAGCCCTGAACAGCGAAATATGGCAACGCCGCAGGGAGGCCCGCCAGATGAAAACAACACATAGGCTTTACCGTCTTACCGGTTAGTTACACACGTGGTGCGTAAATCTATGCGTGGTATCGTTTGTGGTGGCTAAATTAGTGAAAACAGTGGGTGAAAATCTCGGGGAAAATAGTGCAATACCGTTTTAAGTGAAGTGAAATAAAGTTCAATTCGATTCTGTGTAGTTGGGATCACCTTTTGAGGAGATGGTACGGAAATGTTGTGTTCCTGCTTGCAGGCGCAATTATTCCTACCATAAGATCGAAAATATGTGAGTTCTTTCAAATTTCCTGAAAATGAAAATTTAAAGAAGTTATAGGTGAAATCAATTCCAAGACCAAATTTTGATCCGTCCCCTTATAGTTCAGTTTGAATCAATCATATCGAAAAGAACCTACAGAGGAAAAGTATTTAAAACCGGATGCAACTATTCAAATGATTTCATTAAGACAACCCAAATTATTACCAAGCGCTGTTCCAAAATTTTTCCAAATTTACCGAAATACCTTTCGAAACCGACTCCAAAAGAAAGGACCGATCCGCAGTTGAGAAGAAATGATATTATTATAAGACAGGAAAATGAAATAAGAAGCTTTATGAACTCTGATATTATAGTAGATTTTGATGACCTTATTAATAATTATTCAAGTAAAATAGATATTTCAGGTTGGGAGATTAAGAAGGTTAACAATGCAATTTATTTTTATATACTCAATTTAGAAAAATAATTAACTGTCGATGTTTCTTTACAAATACATAGAAACCTTCTAACAAAATTATTCATAAAAATGTTCAGATCACTCCAAATGATTTGAAATGGATTCCTCCTTTCGATCTTACCCTCAATAGGTGGTCTCAACTGATAAATTCGCTTACTCGTTTTAAAACGTAGGCTATGAGGATTCAGATCTTAAAAAAATGCATTAGATTTGCTGCAATGTTCCTTATCTTCCTCAGAGGCATTTTGTTAGATAGGCATAATGAAAATTTCGACAAACTGAGGCAAATTGAAATCATTAATGACCAATTGGTAAACGGCAAATTCTTTCTAATAAAATTAAGTACTCCTCAAGTACAATAATAATGTCATTTATATTGCATTCCCAGTCTGCTTCATGCTATGAATTGATGAGAAAATTTTTCATTTTACCTACACAAAGGTATTTAAGATCTATTTTATCTTCGTTACAAATATCACCTAATTCTGATAATGGTAATCAAAATTATCTTTCGAATGTATCTCGCAATTTTTCGATATTAGATCGTGTCGTAGATCTGTTAATTAATTGATGAAATTCATATAAATTTCCGTTTAGATTATAGGTCGAAAAATATTATTGGGAGCGCGACTGTTCTTGCTGAACAATAAATTGAATAACAAATATCTACTATTCAGATTCATTATGATTGAAATTCTCAAGCACAAATATTCAATTTATTGACTAAGTAGGGTCAAATATTGTTTATTCCTTCGAAAATTGTTAATGCCTTGCCTTCAATGCAGTTTTTATATTCGCATCCCGCGCTATCGCATCGATAGAGTAGGCCTCGGAGTAGGCCTCCCGTCGACGTTTCAATGCGGCGGTGCCAAACTGTGTTCCAGGCTTTCTCTATAGACGGCTGTGCTACTATGCATGGTTTAAGGGTAAGAATAGTTAAGGTACTACCTCGCCCTGCTTAAGCATTGATTGCGTATGTGGCGGTAACGCTATTAGAATTATGTGGAAACTCTGAATTTTTAGGGTCCATCCTAATACGCCCTCTTGGGGATACTTGAATAATTACTTATCGGTAATGAGGTTTTCTACTTCTGCTATGAAACTATATTTTTATGACGTGAAGTTGAATAATCGAAACATTCGAAACTGAGTAAAATTCCAACACATGTTCGTTGATGAATAGAATAAGCCAAAGCCAGGTTCCAGTTGGGAATTTTATTACTTGGATAATTACCGGGTCTGTTTATGTTTATGCGATTCTAGTTTTTCTATCTGAGTAGTGAAGGGAATAATTGTTTGAAATTTGAATCGTAGTTGAAGGCAAAATATGAAATAGAAAAAATTGAATATAAGATAATTTTTTTTTTGGTTTTTTTTAAATTAAACGTGTTTTAAATTAAAACGAAAACTGAATTTTTTGGTTAGACTTTACATTTTGAACAAGTTTTTTTTGATAGCCATGAATTCTTCTTCAAACAAATGCGACGAATAAATTAGTACCAACGTGAGGTCCTTTGCACTCAAGAAAACTATGATAAAAACATTACCTATTTAAAAAGTTATCGAAGCGAAATTGAAATGTCGGTTTCCTTATTATTAATATTTCGGTTCAAGAAATACGACAGAAGTTTCGAAATACTGACAATACTGAAATGTATTTATTGGCATATATTTCTATTATCGATGTCATTGAAAAAAGAAAAAATATGCTTTGTTTCCTCTTGGGTGAATTCTTGACTTCTTGAGTCAATATCGACTTTGGCGGCAATAAATCGTATCCCTGATGACGATACGTGTCAAATTCAATATATCCGATTGAAGTGAATTTCATTTCGTGAAGGAAGATTGGTATATTATACTTATATATTCATGCAACAATTTCAAAAAATCGCATTGCGTAAAACCATAGAAAATTCAATTGAATTCGAAAAAAAAATTGCTATATTTCCAAAACAACAAGATATCCGTTTCAAGTGAAATTTATTTTTGTGTATGAACATTGATATACTGAATGTTCATTCAATTTCAAGAGGTTCGCATCATCCGAACCATAGATTTGGTTTTTTTAATTGTCAATTTTTTACATATTCCAGTTTTTTAATATTTCCAGAATATTATTTGATCGTGGTGAGATTCAGCATTTATATATTAAGTACAAGTCCTATACAAATTTTTGCGGTTAAAGCCTCATTGTTCCGCCAAAGAACGAGCGTTCGAAAGGGCTTTCTTAATTTTTTATACTTATATTGCAATGGAAATTTCAATTAAACGAGTAGTGATCAGGGTACGAATAGAATGTGTCTTTGAAAATTTTGCCTACAATTATGAATTTTCTAGGAAATATCTTGCTTGTTTGAACTGATACCTCTAACTATAATTAACTATAATTCTTCTTTGAATATCAGATGACACCTCTAACCAGAAAACCCTGTTAAGCACAGCGAAGTGACTTATCAGCGCTTGTTCATACTGGGAAAATTCATTCATGAATATCATGGAGCTGTTGTTTCATTCTATTTCTTTATGCATTCAACTTTCACCTTCAATCCTGAACGTTTTGTGAAAATACAAGTTTTGAAATGTTCCTTTTGAAAAACTTTCATTACGTGGCTTTGATTATTAATACAATAATTATATCATTCATTTATTTAAATTCAAGAGACTGCATAGGTACCTACAAAAGGATGCCCAAATTTCTTTAGCAAACATATCAGAGAATAAAAAAATTTCTCAATCATTCACTTCTTTAATATAATATTTCTTGTGCTACTGAGTTGAAAAATACCTTCTATAATTATAGGGATCTCACGACGAAATCGAAAATATTTCTCAAATCCCAACCCTAAGGCCTCAGAGTAATACAATTTTTATTACTCTGGACCCTCGGATATTTCATACTACAGGCATACAAGAGAAGTTGTGGAGCAAGATGCAAGACACGTTGACGTGAAGAAAATAGCTCGTCACTAGAGACATCTGTTGTTCACCATACCCAAAATTAATACTCGTCTGAATTTTCAACATTGCACATAGGCAACCCATCATGTTGGTCCTCTTCCGGAGTGGCGCCCTCTAACGATATTGTCCAATTTCCTCCAATGATATTTGAACCGAAGTAACTAACTATCTTCTCCTTAAACAATGCTACTATGCATGGTGTTGCAACGCGGTAAAGAATGACTGAAGGTATGCTCGCTCTATCCAACATGTCTAACCACGGCTCAGCGCAGGTAGGCGTTCAGACGTATTGTATTATTGATACGCGCGATTATTGGGACTTGTATAGCGCTTTCAAATTAAGGTCGGATATAGCACTTTTTTCGTGGAGGGCTCATAATTATTGAAAACCAATAAATCTGGCACACACGTATAATAATCTCATTGTAACAGAAAATAATTTATAGACATTTTTGAAAACTAATATCAAAAAACAACAAAACAAAGAATACAAACAAATTCAATGTTATAAATACAAACAAATAAAAATGTCTCCTACAACGAGGTAAAACTCAACGAATAGTGTAAAAATAAAAAAATGACGATCTTCTAAAACGTTTTTATGGAAATAATCGCAGTCACTCGTCGCCGGCTATTCGCAAATTGTTCTATTATTTTACACACAATCTCTCCTGCGTCATGTCTTTTAAGTGCAGAGATTGATTTTTCTATTGACAACTATAACGGTCAATAAAATCTGAAGAATAATTTTTAACATAAGGAAAGAATTCTTTACCACACTGAGTTGAAAATGCAAAGGATTCTTCTTACGGCAGTATTTCATTTTTTTGTTTTTTGTGCCACAATTCAATTTCAGCTTTTGATTTTAATTCCAACAAATATTATCTGAGAGTCAAAGCTAAACTTGCTTAAAATTCGGATAAATTTTTCAACGAATATTCACCTCCTATGCGCATATAATATACAGGGTTGGGATAAAGTTCGGCACCAATTAATATCTTTAAAACGGACGAACGATAATTTTGAAATTTGGCAGCTGAGTGTAATGGACACAATGCATTTGATGAGCATATTTTCATTAATGAGATACTTCCGGTTTAACCGGAAATGACCAAATTTTTTTTTATTTAAATGGGACACCCTGTAATCTGCAGATTCTGAAAGAGTACTTTGTTTCGGATCTGTTCCCATACCAAGTTCCATGTAAAAATTATCTGTAAAAAGAAGAATTGAGACAACGGATTCTTGATGAATGTGCATTAATACATAGAGAAGTCTTTGAAAAAAAACTCAAGAATTTTTAATAGACTGGCATATTGCCAGGAGGTGAATGGCAAGTACTTCGAACAATTAAAATGATTTTTTTTTAATTATTTTAATAAATTTTTTCTACTAGTAAAGTAAATTCTTCCTTTTATAGATTTTTATAAAAATACGTCATGAAAAGCAGAAAGATTATCTACTACAAAAGTAGTTCGTTTTAATTTCTCACTATTGATACAAATAACAACGATTTATTTTATTTGAATGGATTTTTTCTCAAACGTACAAACAGACATTTACTGAGATTTTTACATGGAACCAGATATGGACAGATCCGAAACGAGGTGCACTTTCAGAATCTGCAGAAATATACAGGGTTCCCTTTAATAAAAAAATTTTTGGTCATTTCCGTTAACCGGAAGTATCTCATTAGTGAAATATGCTCATCAGATGCATTGCGGTCCTTACACTCAGCTGCCAAATTTCAAAATATCGCCCGTTTCGTTTTAAAGATATTAATTTGGTGCCGAACTTTATCCCCCCCCTGTATAACTTTGAGAACACGGCCAGCAGTACAATAATGAAATTCAAAGTATGCATGAAATCACACATCTATTGAAGAATCTAATGTAGGAACGCAAGTTGAAATTCAGTAACAGTCTACCAGATTCTCTGTTTGGACATTTGTTCTATATATGTCTCCCTACTACACGATATTTGGATGAATTTATTTCGAGTTTTTCATGTAACAATACAACCCTCCTGAAGATAGTTTCGGCAGATTACCTGATGATGGCAAGTTACCTAGCCGAAAATGCATTTTATTCTTTATTCTATAAAGGAATAAATTATTCGAAGTGGCCGTCATAAATTGTACAATAAAACTACACCAATGGACTGCTATCACAATTTAGAAGAATATTATTTACGGTTTATGTCAAACTCAACTTAATCTCAAAGATTAATCTCTTTGCTCGATCAAAACAGGTACTTCGATCGTTGTCGAGCAGTGGATCCGATTTTCTTTGCCGAAAGGTCCAAATATGTACTCTTCTATATCTTGATGTCATAAAAAAACAATTCAGATATTTAGAGGAATCCTATTGGTCCTAGGTGAAAACAGAATGTACCTTTTATCGTAAATACACTTTTCTATTGCATAATACTATATTATTCAATGAGTACGTAATATTACTATTATTCATGAGGGTGAATTCACCAGAGTGAATATTACTGGTTATGTGCGGATATAATACTACACTTTGTCCATAACTGCATTGGTGAAATTACAATAGTTACTACGTCTGAACGCCTGCATGCGCTGAGCCGTGGCACAGCCGTCTATTGAGAAAGCCTGGAACACAGTTTGGCAACGCCTACTCCGAGGCCTATCTATCGATGCGATAGCGCGGGATGCGAATATAAAACTGCATTGGAGGCAAGGCATTAGCAATTTTCGAAGGAATAAACAATATTTGACCCTACTTAGTCAATAAATTGAATATCTGTGCTTGAGAATCTCAATCATAATGAATCTGAATAGTAGATATTTGTTATTCAATTTATTGTTCAGCAAGAACAGTCGCGCTCCCAATGATATTTTTCGACCTATAATCCAACGGGAATTTATATGAATTTCATCAATTAATTAACAGAACTACGACACGATCTAATGAAAAATTTTCGCATCAATTCATAGCATGAAGCTAACTGGAAATGCAATATAAATGACATTATTATTGTACTTGAGGAGTACTTAATTTACTAGAAAGAATTTGCCTCAATTGGTCAGTAATGATCAATTTGTCTCAGTTTGTCGAAATTTTCATTATGCCTATCTAACAAAAATGGCTCTAAGGAAGATAAGGAAGATTGCAGCAAATCTAATGAATTTTTTTAAAGATCTGAATCCTCATTGCCTACGTTTTTTATAACGAGTAAGCAAATTTATCAGTTGAGACCACCTATTGAGGGTAAGATCGAAAGGAGGAATCCATTTCAAATCATTCGTAGAGATCTGAACATTTTTATGAATAATTTTGTAAGAAGGTTTCTATGTATTTGTAAAGAAACATCGACAGTTAATTATTTTTCTAAATTGAGTATATAAAAATAAATTGCATTGTTAACCTTCCTAATCTCCCAACCTGAAAATCTATTTTACTTGAATAATTATTCATAAGGTCATCAAAATCTACCATAATAGAGTTCATAAAGCTTTCTATTTCATTTTCCTGTCTTATAATAATATCATTTCTTCTCAACTGCGGATCGGTCCTTTCTTTGGAGTCGGTTTCGAAAGGTATTTCGGTAAAAATTTGGAAAAATTTTTTGGAACAGCGTATGGTTTTAATTTGGGTTTGTCTTAATGAAATCATTGAATAGTTCCATCCGGTTTTAAATACTTTTCCTCTGTAATTACATCTTTCTTTTCGATATGATTGATTCAAACTGAACTATAAGAGGACGGATCAAAATTTTGTCTTGGAATTGATTCTACCCATAACTTTTTAAATTTTCATTTTCAGGAAATTTTAAAGAACTCACATATTTCGATGTTTCAGGTAGGAATAATTGCTCCTGCAAGCAGGAACACGACATTTCCGTACCATATCCTCAAAAGGTGATCCCAACTACACAATACAGAATCGAATTGAACTTTATTTCACTTCACTAAATCACTTCACTCAAAACGGTATTGCACTATTTTCACCGAGATTTTCACCCACTGTTTTCACTAATTAGCCACCACAAACGATACCACGCATAGATTTACGCACCACGTGTCTAACTAACCGGTAAGGCGGTAAGGCGGTCAAGCCTATGTGTTGTTTTCATCTGACTAGCCTCCCTGCGGCGTTGCCATATTTCGCTGTTCAGGGCTTGTACTTTAGAAGGCTGTGGCCGTGGTAAGATATGTCTGGATAGAGAGAGCATACGTTCAGTCATTCTTTACTGCGTTGCAACACCATGCATGCGCTGCAGCGTAGTAAAGAATGCCAATACGCAAACCGGTATGCCGACGCGCATCGAGATGTGACGTCACTGCGGAGCATTTCCATTGCATTTGCGGGATGGAAGTGTCCAGAGAATTATTGGAATAATGCAATTAATCGCAAGTTTCATTGAAAATGCATTTAATAACTAACATTTCAAATGAAATTTCTCCGATGTCTTTGTCTGTTGATTCTGAAATATATCAATGAAATTGTATAAATATGAATGTAAGTGAAAAGTATTTATTTGTTAATACAGAATAAATTATTGAAGGTTCATTAAATAACTTCGAATTAATGAAAATATTTCTATCATTTTTAGGAAATTTCAATGAATTTCACTTATAATTCGTGATTTTGAAAAGTTTTTTGTCCACTTTTTTCTTCATATTCTGAAAACTGATCTTCTTATTTAGATCACTGTCTTAAGTTGGTACGGATTGTGCTCAAGCAAAGAATAACATTGAATGGAATCAGAACGTCATTTTTCAGTTTTGTAACCGTGTTATCTTCTAACACTTTGAAAATATTTTTTCCCCAGATAATGAAGTACTGACGGGGAACTTCGGAAAGCAAAAGTACCTTATTTCGGTTCCCTTTCAACTCTTCTGTAATTCTTACAGCCAAAAACTGCGCAATTAGGCATGAATGCAGGTATTATAACAATAATAATATAACTCCACTTTTATCTCTGCTCCTCAATGACATAGATGAGCGCGCCGGACGAGTTTAGACTCCCAATCTGGCATACCGGCACAGAACACCTGTTCTGTGATACCGGTGTGAGTGTATCGTGGGTGGGGCGAACTGTACGAACTCTACGGACACTGCGCCACACCACGCGGTTAAACTGCTTGTTTACGATGCACACCTCAAAGTAGTATGGATCACGATACACTCACACCGGTATGCCAGATTCGGAGTCTAAACTCGTTCGGCGCGCTCATCTACGTCATTGAGGAGCGGAGATAAAAGTGGAGTTATATTAATATTGTTATAATACCTGCATTCATGCCTAATTGCGCAGTTTTTGGCTGTAAGAATTACAGAAGAGTTAAAAGGGATTCAAAATAAGGTACTTTTGCTTTCTGAAGTCGGAAGTATCCCGTCACTACTTCATTATCTGAGGAGAAAATATTTTCAAAGTGTTAGAAGATAACACGGTTGCAAACTGAAAAATGACGTTCATATTTCATTCGATGTTATTCTTTGCTTGAGCACAATCCGTACCAACTTAAGACAGGGATCTAAATGAGAAGATCAGTTTTCAGAATATGAAGAAAAAAGTGGACAAAAAACTTTTCAAATTCACGAATTATAAGTGAAATTCATTGAAATTTCCCTAGAAGTGATGAAAGTATTTTCACTTATTCGAAGTTTTTTAATGAACCTCCAATAATTTATTCTGTAGTAACAAATAGATACTTTTCACTTACATTCATATTTATAAAATTTCATTGACATCGTTTAGAATCAACAAAGACATCGGAGAAATTTCATTTGAAATAATTGTTAGTTAATTGCATTTTCAATGAAACTTGCGATTAATTGCATTATTTCAATTATTCTCTTGAGTTCTAATGCTAATGCAATGGAAGGCTCCGCAGTGACGTCACTTCTCGATGCGCGTCGCATACCGTAAGTGTATCGTGGTATGGATAAAGTTTTCAATATCCGCATCTGTAGCGCTAACAATCTTGATGTTCTTGTTTTCAGGGCACCATCCTTCTGTGATGTACCCAATAGGGTAGGTTCGGCCAATCGCCTATACAGTAGAGGGATGGTGAATGATACACTTAGACTCATCAAGGTGTTTCATTAATTGGATATTTCACTGAATGGCCATAGTAACATGTAATCGGACTCTCCTCTAAACAATTGATACTTGTTATATATACAATCCAATTGTTAGTGTTTATACTTATTATCAAACAATGGCAATGGTTATACATTCAAAGATAAAGCTAGGCGTTATTACAATAACATTTTAAGATGATGCGAGGTTGGACAGCCTTGCCGTCTCACGTATGGTAATTACACAGGCTGTGTGTACTGACACATACTACACTTCCCTCTTTGAGAGAAAAAAATTTTTGTTACCTATTTTTTTTAGTATCATCGTTATTAGCAATCAAAAATATACATTTGTATAGGCTAATATGCTGTCTATAAGTACATTATGAACTTAAATAACGTTACGAGGTCTCCTCCATTGAGAGTACCCCTTTAGTCACCCTATCAGGTCTACTGGCCAGCTTCTTTTGAGTCTTCTGTTGTCCAGCCGTTGAGTTAGTGGATGGAGTATGTTGTTTACATGTGCCTCTATTTTGTTATGATGTTTTTCACTTCTTTCCTTAATGACATCCTTAACATAAGGTATCTTCAGATCTTTATGAAGCGTTTGATTTGTTACATACCATGGGGCATTGGTTATTGTTCTCAATTTTGACTAGCTTCTCTGAATAATAGACACATTAGATTTACTGTGCACACTCCCACAGCTCAATTCCATACGTCCATATGGCTTTATAATTGACTATATAGAAGAATTTTGTTTTCTATTGATAGCTTTGACTTCTACCTATAAGCCAATTGAGTTCTTTCATTTTAAGGTCTATTTGTTTTCTTTTTTTAACAATATGCTCCTTCCATGTTAACCTATTGTCCAGATGTATTCCCAGATATTTGGTCGTTGAGGAATTTGTATTTGGATTGTATTCATATATATGGGGGGACATTGCTCTCTTCGAAGGGTGAAGTTGACCTGAACTGACTTCGTTTCATTAATTTTTGTTACCTATGGAAAGTAAAATTTTTGTTTTCGACTAATCTATATCTTGAAATCTATATACACGGAAAAAAAATAAGGTACTTAATATACGAGATTCATATATTGACTTCCTGAATTTCATATACTCGGCGGGACAGAAGAACGCATATTTAATCTTATCTGACTGCAGTCACCTATTCGTAACGCGCATCCGAATATTGAAACTAATCTACTTCCCATATTACTATAATGGTAGGTCTGGAGGATCTGATGATTTTGGCATATTGAACTAGAACCATGGTATACCAATGTAGATCCTGAGAATATAAAAATTAGACTCTAATCAGATAAACCGTATTCCACGATTTTAGTACTGGTTAGTCCCGCTTTCGAACTCAGTACTATTGTCATATATGGTTTATATTTTCAGTCATTTTAGACTTAGAAGCTGGTAATATTGTTCTATGAATCTTGTAATGTGAAACTAATAACCTTGTCATATGAGTCAGATTTCTCGTTCATCTGGCAGATGATTTTTTCAATCATTTTTCATCATTCTGTAAGCACATCCAAATACATTAAATGAGATCAATGTCGGCCAGATGAACAAGAAGTCTAATACCATCAGATAGATAGGTATATTGAAAAAAAAAAACTTTACACGGTCATGATAAAATTTATTGATCTTTTTATAAAAATGAAATAAACATATTCAAAATTCTAACAAAAAAATATTCAATAAAAATGAATAACACTTTTGACAGTCTGTCATATATGCATAACAAAATGAAACATTGTTACCTATATCTAGATATCTAGGAACACCCTTTAGAAACATTCCCCGATCCTAATGTCCAGTAGGCGAGCAAAATTAGTGGAGTCTGCTGGAAAAAAATCAGAATTTCAGATTCTTCGGGAATGATGTGGAATGAATGTCAATTTATCCAACTCGAGGACCCGTGTTCTACTTGAAGGAGGGCGAAAACCAAAAACTAACGGTTTAAAGCATACCTAGAAATCATATTTATGTACATAAAATAATTCATTCTAAGACGGGGGCCGCACACCAAAGAATATAATCGCGAAACAAGAAACATTCTCATTCATAAAAACACCTCGAGGTTGATTTCATATGTTTCGCAGGTATTTCATTTTTCTTTGGTGTGCAGCCCGGCTAAGAGTCTGTGACGTACATATTTACAAATCTCAAAGAAATAACGGAATTATGTCCCAAATTCATGCACAAACAATAAGCAATTATGTTCACTTACCTAGGAATCTTTGAATATATTCTTCTTCTAAATTAAGCTGTTTCATTCAGTGTTTTCATTTATAACCAATCACTCTAGGTCGATTTTTAAACTCTTTCACAGTGCTCACTGATGCTCGCACAAATCACAAATGGAAACGGAAATTAATTACGTGCAACGGCAGACTGGACGCAGACGCAGAGTGGAGAATGCTGCAAGTCTGTGCATGCAAAACGAGGGCGATGTTTCGTGCCCCTTCGTTTCGTCTTGTCGGGGAGAGATAAAGAAGCGGAAGGAAAAAGTCTGTTCTTGAAAACAGGTGTCATTAATATCAGATGGGTATTTCCATTTATTGTATAGAACTACTGAGAATATAATTTGTATAAGATATTTTTTTTCGGTGAATAGTCTGGAATCTGTCATGGAGAACGATTTCCGTAAGATTGATTTTTGATTCGTATCTGAAGGGGTTTCTACGCCAATTAACATAAACGGATATATATGAAACTCATGTTACTGTATATGTTACATGTTTTGTACGACCGTCGTTCAGGATCATTTTTTTTCCGTGTGTGCATGCAAAAACGAGGCGATGTTTCGTGCCCCTTCGTTTCGTCTTGTCGGGGAGAGATAAAGGAAAGCGAAGGAAAAAAGTCTGTTCTTGAAAAACAGGTGGTCATTAATATCAGATGAGGATATTCCATTTTATACGACGGGAATACGAGGAAGATCCGAAATTGTATAGAACTACTGAGAATATAATGTGTATAAGATATTTTTTCGGTGAATAGTCTGGAAATCTGTCATTGGAGAACGATTTCCAGTAAGATTGATTTTTTGATTCGTATCTGAAGGGTTTCTACGCCAATATAACATAATACGGATAATATATGAAACTCATGTTACTGGTATATGTTACATGTTTGTACGACCGTCGTTCAGGATCATTTTTTCCGTTACCTGTACCTATCACAGTCAACACATTCACAGTTCTTATCTTAATTCTACAAAGTTTATAATATTATTTACCTAATCCAATATTTACAACAATCTCTTAAATTTAATCACTGATAATAGTGTTTTACTCTATTTTTGTGCACTTTTTCGAGTTTGTTTTTGTCCGTTTTCACAATAATGTTCGGATTTCGCACTTCCACTATTTCATATGGACCGTTGAATAAAGGGTCAAGCTTATTGTCCATGTTTTTGTTGCTTATAAGCACGTTATCTCCTACTTCGTAATGTTTTTCATGAGTTGAATTGGATAGTTGTCAAAATTGTAGATATGATCTACTTGACTTTTTAAATTTTGTGGAAATCTACTGGGTTTTCCGAAAACTAATTCGTATGGAGTATAGCGAGTTGAAGAGTTCACGATATTGTTATATGAAAAGCACCAATATGGAACCCAATTGCTCCAGTTGTTACTTTCCTTAGCTGTGTGCATTTGAAGGAAAGCTCCTAAGTGTTTATGCGAATTTTCAAGTGCACCTAGTGTTTCGTGGTGATAAGCTGTTGAATTGAATTGTTTAATTTTGAGAAAATCACACGATTCACTGAATATTCTTGATAAGAATTCTGTGCCTTGGTCTGTAACAACTTCAGAAGGTATACCATACCTTAAAACAAAGATTTCAATAAAAGATTTTGAAACTTCTTCTGCTTCTTCAACATCAGATTTTAAACCGTTCCAAAAATACTCTCTTTTAATATTATCAAACATGCGTTGAATACCTGCATGTCCACCGGTAGGAAGCATGTAAAAATCGTTCAGAATAATATTTGCCTTAGTTCTCTGTCTTCGATTCGCGTTACCTACATCTCTTATTACGTTAATCTTTAACGATGTTCCTAGAATTTCCTTTTTGTAATTGGTCAACATGTTCAAAAATTTTTCATTACTAGCTAGCTTTATGAGGTACAATTCTAATATATCATTTTCTGCGCATAATTCTTCCAGTTTCCTCAACGATGTACCCAAGTCGTACGCTGATCGGATGTCCTGGTTAATAAAAATGATTTGTGAATTCACATTATTATATAACAATATTCACATTATTATATAACAATATTCACATTATTATATAACAATTTTTTATTGTACTGCTCCGAACGTTGATTTTCCATTACGAAATTCCTTTTCTGAAAGTGGACTTAACTCGACACTTTTTGCTGGACGTTTTAAAACTTCGACTACAACAGGGTGATCAATCCTCTTATCGTCGGAGGTATTCGTCTCGTGTTGTTTAGAACCTATTTCATTTTTCGTTCGAGACCTCGTCATGCCGCTAATGTTTTCAACTCCTACATTTGTGATTTCTTTGAGATCTTTTGAATTTAGTTTGATATGCGATAATGCATATGCTGTTACATTTTCTGAACCTTTCACGTAATGGACCGTGAAGTCATATTCTTCTAAAATCAAACGGAACTTCGTTAATCTACTAGATGGATTAGTCATATTGAACAAATAAATCAGTGGTCTGTGAGCTGTTAAGATTTTAAATTTCTGTCCATACAAATAAGGTCTGAAATGTTTGACTGACCACACTATTGCTAAAAGCTCTTTTTCAATTGTACAATAATACTTTTCTGCTGGATTCAAATTTCGCGAAGCAAAAGCTATTGGATGGTCATTAGCATTTGATGAAACTGAACCTAACGCAAATCCACTAGCATCTGTTCTAAGAATAAATTCGTTATTCTCTGAAAAATCTGGATATTGTAGAATAGGTGCTGTCAGAAGGACTTGCCTTAAGGTTTGGAATGCATTCTCGCAATATTTTGTCCATTGAAACACTTTTTTTTTTCGTGACAAGTTGTTCAAAGGTTGAGCTAATGCAGCAAAATTTTAATGAATTTTTATTTTTAATTAGCCAATGCAACAAAACGTTTTACTTCCTCAGAACTCGTAGGTACAGGATATTTTGAAATAGCCTCTGGATCTGGCGAAATGCCCTTATCCGACATGACATGACCCAGATACAACATTTCCTTCTTC
The DNA here is from genome assembly GCA_013421045.1 of Propylea japonica. Taxonomy (NCBI): domain Eukaryota; kingdom Metazoa; phylum Arthropoda; class Insecta; order Coleoptera; family Coccinellidae; genus Propylea; species Propylea japonica. Next base: position 39,411 of record JACDNR010000582.1, read on the forward strand.
AATCATTCACATTTACTAGGATTTAATTTCAAATTAACTCCTCTCAGGCGTTGTAATACTTTCACTAGATTTTGATTATGATTTTGCACAGAGTGTCCGAAGACTATCAAATCATCTAAGTAAATAAAACAAGAATCGTAGTGAAAACCCGACATAGCTATTGTCATGAGCCTTGAGAATGAGCTAGGACTCGTTTTTAATCCCATTCCTAGTCTTTTTATTTGATATTGACCCCAGTTGTGAATGCTGTATATGGTCTGCTATCGGGATGTAATTCTAATTGGTAATATCCTTGCGCTAAATCTAGATGAGAAAAGTAGATTGCTCCCGACAAGGAATCTAGTATTTCAGTAATTTTTGGTGATGGAGATTTATCACCTTAATTTGTTTGTTCAATAATCGGTAGGTAAACTTGCGCCCGCGACCTTGACCGTTCCTCTTTTGTGCTGAATTGCTGAAATGCATTTTCTTGTTTGGATTTTTCTTACGGCGGCGGTCATGAACCTCGCTGAGCAGACGTCTGCTATAATGATTACTGTTTACAAGTTTCTCTTCTTTAGCTGATGCTACAGCATCTTTGAGGTTATTAAAATTTCTTGACTTTATTATAGTTCTAATTTCCGTATTTGGTAACCATTCGAAAATGCGCCTAAAGCAATTTTTTCGTTCACTTTGGCTAAAACAGGTCATGCTTCTGGTGCATTATCTGCTTGAGCGATAGTTAGATCTAGAGACAACTGTTCAAGGGTATTTTTAGTTGAAACTTTTTTAACTTGCATTATTTCGCAAGATTTACATCATATTCATTGAGTCTGATGTTTTTTCTTGAAAAAAGATGCCTAACCATTATCAAGTGAAAATAAATTCAAAACAAAAGTGAACATTGAGTACTTAGTGAAAAGAGAGAAAATTTCAAATCTATTTTTTTCAGAAATGGTGCATCTGGGCGTTTTTATACAAGAGCATCTTTTTTCAAGAAAAAACATCAGAGTTTATGAATATGATGTAAATCTCGCGAAATAATGAAAGTTAAAAAAGTTTCAACTAAAAATACCCTTCGCCCCCCCCAAATGATACGATTGTGCTTGACATGAAAGAAATGGACTCAATCTAATCGATGCGTATTTTTGATATTAGCCAATGTGTAAACTTTCAGCACTTTATGTAACTCCGTTTTGCGAATATGTGGCAAAAAGTGTGGACAGGACGTCATCTTCAAAGGGCACTAGCTCCTTAACGAAGCAATTTTGCATTATATGATTTGGGTCGAATCTGTCTAAAATACGATCTTTAATGTCCACTAGAAGTTTGTCGGTCTAATTACGGGACACCCTGTATACAGCACTCAACTGCGAATTATTCAGTCGAAATTTTACCAACAACTATTTGGATGTGCAATGGGATCAAAGTTGAGTCCAATTCTCTCACTGTATGTTATGGATGACCATATAGAATCATGTTTGAAATGTTGAAATTCAAAGTACCCCTATTAAAGAAGTTTGTTGATGATATTCTAATAGCACTACCTGTAGACGAAATAGAAAACGTATTAAAATGTTTTAACTCGTATTGCCAAGATCTCCATTCACAATTGAAAAAGAGGATAAAGACCATGGAGTTTCTTTCCTAGACACAAAAGTATACAGAATAAACAATTCAATTGAACTGAATTGGTATAGAAAGAACACAAACTCAAATAAATTCATTAATTTCCATTCTGACCATAGTATTAACATCAAAATTAATTTCATCAAAGGAATGAGGGACAGAATTACAAAAATCTGTCATGAACATTATCGACAGGAGGGGCTTAAGAACTTGTTTGAAATTTTAATACAGAATTCATATCCGAAGACCATGATAAGCAAACTTCTATATAGTTCAAATGAAATAACTAACAGCAACAGAGAAACCACAGAGAACAAACTGTATGCCTCCTTTCCAAACATCACCGGCCGCACCAGTAAAATTAAATCCATATTCGAAGAAGAAAACGTACTCATAACCTCTAAAAATCAGAAAACGGTAAAGGCAATATACAGCACACTCAAAGACCCAATACCAACTCTTCAAAAAAGTAATGTTGTATATCAAATAAATTGTCAAGACTGTGAGGGCATATACGTGGGCCAAACATCTCAGTGGGTCAAAAACAGAATCGCACTACACAAGTCAGATATCACCCGGTATGAAGACCGATGTGCATTGGCAACGCATGCGCATAATTGCAACCATCAGATAGATTTTGAGAATGTAAGGATATTAAAAACACAAAGTAATTATCAAAAGAGACTCATTCATGAGATGGTTCAAATAAACAGATGTGATAATACCATTAATAAAAAATCAGACACCAACAAATTGAGCAACATCTACATCTACCTTCTAGAACAGGCTAAAAATTGCGAATACTATATGACGGTCCAGTTGACGAATGAAGAAGATGCAAACGAATTAAACCATCGAATATTCTCACTTCAGTCAAAATCCACATGAGAAATGAAAATGGCAACTTTTAACCTTTTTTGAACAATGTCTATATTGTCCCGTCCTAATTTATTTAAATGTAATGTTTGTCATATATGTTCTATTTTAACTGTACAGAACATTCCTGTTTCGTAAAACTGATGAGTTTCAAATATAACCTCGAATTCGGTATGTAAACAACAACAATTTCATTTATATTCAAAGTCATGCTGTAATATATTCTTTGTAGAAACCCTGAAGATGCAATAAATACATAGCGAAAGCTTGGTTGAGAAAAAAGAGTACACTTATTTCTCCTTAAATTCCGAGTCTCTACACCCTTAACCGAAATTGTTTTTTTTTTCTTCACCTTTCAGGGTTAGGCTGTGTGATGGTGTCGGATCAACTCTGATCAAGACACTTCTCTCAGCAACTTGTTAAGAACCTTCTTACTATTCTGGTGGTCCACAAGATGACCTCCTTTTGTGCCTCTCCAATTAGCTTTTCATCTAGTTCCAGCTTAATGGTGTTTTCGAAAAGATGTGCCTCCACTAATCCGTTTGTGGTTATGACGAGGGGTAGGATTGATGTAGAGGTAAGTCTGTATATTTCTTTTAGTTCGAAAGCCAGATCGTGATATTTTATCTTTTTTCATTACAGGCTCGCTCAGCATTGTCGTCTGCTGGAATCGTGATGTCTATTATAATTAATTCTTTCTTTTTTTTTCAGTATCACAATATCCGGCCGGTTGTGCGCAATTGGTCTGTCAGTGACGAGTGGATGGTCCCAATACAGTTTCATCTCCTCATTTTCACGTAGGTATTTCTTTAGGTAAGTATTCAAAGATTTTCTTTTGATGTTTTATTAACCCATTTTTTAGGGCGATGGCTTGGTGGTATGCCTTTGCCATGGCATTGTGGCGGTCTGTGTATTCCCTTGGAGCGAGGATGGGGCAGGACGACGTGACGTGTTAGATTGTTTCAGCCGCCTGAGAGCATTTGCGGCATTTGTCATTAGGTAAGTTCTTATTCATTATATGTTTTTGATATGCTTTTGTAGGTATCACCTGATCCTGAATTGCCGCCAGTCTGCCCTCCATTTCCGGAAACAGGTATCCTGCCTTGAGGTAATTGACAAATCTTACTTTGTCTATTTTGTTCCATTTCAGGGCGGTGGGATATCTTCCATGGAGAGCTCTGCCGTGCCATATTTCGGATAGTTCTTAATCTTAATCTTCAATTAATAGGCTCACAGAACCTTCTTCAGGCGGACTGGGATGATTATTCAAGACGTTGTCAATGAGGGAAGAGACAGACCGGTTTCGGCCTCAATAGGCCTCGTCAGTGTCCGATATCCCTCAGAGACAACATCCTATTGAAAAACCTCTACATTTAACACTAATTGTAAGAAGCTATCGAGTAGCAACTAACAGATGGTGACATCTAGTAGTGAGTAGTGTCAAAATGAGAAGTTTAATCATCACAGATCGCATGCTGAAAGCACTGATTACTTCCTCTTCACTCTTTGAGATGTTAGCAGTGGCCCTACATCAGGGATGGAAACACCCAATATTTTTGGCGACTGTGAAGCCAACTGGTTTTTAGATAAAGAAAAAATGACAAACAAAAAAATTCTTTGCCTTTAAGGAGGCTAACCTAACAAAATTTTGAAACATATATAAATTGAAAATAGTAATCATCGAAATGAATACAATCTTCAATTTATAGGCTCACAGAACCTTCTTCAGGCGGACTGTCTGTCTCTTCCCTCATTGACAACACCTTGAATAATCATCCCAGTCCGCCTGAAGAAGGTTCTGTGAGCCTATAAATTGAAGATTGTATTCATTTCGATGATTAATATTTTCAATTTATCTATGTTTCAAAAATTTGTTAGGTTAGCCTCCTTAAAGGCAAAGAATTTTTTGTTTGTCATTTTTTCTTTATCTTAAAATCACTTGACTTCACAGTCGCCTAAAATATTGGGTGCATTGAGGCCCTGATGTAGGGCCACTGCTAACATCTCAAAGAGTGAAGAGGAGGTAATCAGTGCTTTCAGCATGAGATCTGTGATGATTAAACTTCTCATTTTGACACTACTCACTACTAGATGTCACCATCTGTTAGTTGCTACTCGATAGCTTCTTACAATTAGTGTTAATTGTAGAGGTTTTTCATAGTATGTTGTCTCTGAGGGATATGGGACACTGACGAGACCTAATGAGGCCGAAACCGGTCTGTCTCTTCCCTCATTGACAACATCTTGAATAATCATCCCAGTCCGCCTGAAGAAGGTTCTGTGAGCCTTAAATTGAAGATTGTATGCATTTCGACGATTACTATTTTCAATTTATCTATGTTTCAAAAAAAAGGACCGATTTAACTACAACAGATGTAATAAAAATTTATGAATTGATGATTATCAGCTGACCAAATATTAATTTTGGCTGACCAATTATTAGTTAATTATTATCTATCGGATGAGGTCTCATATAAGTGTAAACTCAAGAAATTAGGGCCTAATATACCGGCTTTGACCTTGAAAGTATGAAAACTCAATTTTTTTTTCTGACTGCTGACCGAATATTGGAAAAGGCTGAATTGTATCGACCTCTTTTGACCTTTCTAATGATACGAACTGAAATTCAGTCACATTTGTGACTTTGACAAATTTGGAACGTCGATATTTTGTTCTTGATAGCTAACCAAAAAATGAAAATACCTGACCTTTTCTGATCAATCGATGACCTTTCGAATGATTTATATTTTGTTCCAAAATTCATCAGTTGGGGTGGCTATGATACTCGATTGACCTTGAAAATCTTGAAACACAAATGAAAATTTTTCTGGCTGTGGCCAAGAAACGGAAATGGCTGACATTTTTTGACAATTTTCTGATCTTTTTTGACCATTTTCTGGCCTTTTCGATGGTAAAACTGGTTAGTTGAAATTTCACAAATGGGAGGCTACCATGTAAATGAAGAAACTTTATATTTTCATGACAAAATAATCGATTCAGGTGAAATTTATTTTGTTAATGATTGATATACTGAATGAGCAAAATTCCAAAAGTATCGCCTTATCAGAACCATAGAATTCAATTTTTGTCTATATTATGAACATTTTCAAACCATTTCGAGTTTGTTGATGCGTTAATACTACCATAGAAAGGTCTTTCGTTATATCGAAAGCGAAATTCTAATATTGCTATGAAATACATTTCGCTTGAAATGAAATCGAGTTTCAGGATTTGAATTGACGATGTAAATAATTATGTAAATTTTCAAAAGAATTGTGAAATCAGAACCATAAAATTTAATTTATTTGAATATTTCTCCTAATATAATGATGATCGCTCAGAAGCATCTGCTCAGGGCTTTACATGAATTTTCACTTATTAATCTGAATTTCCAGAACACAGTTCTCACTGTTCGAACATTTTCGTATATCTAAAATAAAAGCAGAAGCGTAAATAACTTTTCTTGAGGAATATCCTACTTCCACTGTCTTCACACACGTATACTGTCTATTCGAACAGAAAATTGGAAAATCTGTTGATACTCAGGCAAATCGGATCAAATTCCATGAGAATAACTCGAGGTACAATGCCTTACAGAATGAAGTCCAAGTTAAACCTTAATTCTTATCATTTCATTACCCACGTTTCGAAACACCATAACTCGCTTCCATAAAACAGTAATATTTCATCTACAAAGATTTTTTACCAGTAATTTATAATTTCAGCGAAGGGTTGATTTATCACGCCCATCACAGCCTCACCGGAACTTATTTGATAAACTCCAATCAATATCGTTACACAGCTCAATCCAGACTCTTTATCCTCTCCTGATGCATTTATGTATTCAGCCGTAGAATCTGCAAAAACCTTTTATTGAAACACAACATAATGTTTCACTCATATTCGGACCAGTCATTATCATCAAAGTTTCTTTAAATATATGTGATAATTAATTTGAGATGGAAAGGGAACCAATCTTTATTTAATATTCGAAAACACAACTAGAAAGAAATATCTGGGAGAGCGGTTTTTCGCACTACGTCAAAATCTGAAGATACTTTTTTCTTCATTCGACCCTTTAACATACACAGTTTCGCCATTAGGTGTCGTCTTCACGTCTAGTCACTCTAGAAGTCTAGACTAACATCAGCTGTCTAACTATTTAAGATATCGTAAAATAAACTTCAATTCGTTTCCGTAATATTTTCAGAAAATAAACAAAATTTTTTTCAGAGTAATCATCATTTTGTATGCTGGGGCTGTAAGTTTCGGAGATATAGAGTGACTTATGATGTAACAATTCATTCAAAGCTCCGTTTATTAGGAACAACTGAATAAATTCTGAAGTTTTTTCGGTCAATAACTGTGCGATTAAGCCATAGATAAATAAGAATGTACCTATATGGATGGAGCCATGTTAACTTCATGAAAAATAATCGTTACATTTGGCTTACGCATACGTGGCTCACACGATCAAATTATGCCAGATCTGTATGTTCATGAATATTATGACTCAAAGGAGCTTATTATAAGAAAAAAATAATACTTACCTATAGGATCAATCCACACACCAATGTTATCGATATCTATGTCACACTGTCCTTCTAATTTGTTGGTGTTAACCTCTTCTATATCAATTACACTATGTACTTCTTTCGCCAACAGAGATGCGGCCTCTTTATCTCCATTGAGGACATTTTCTAAGCATTCGCCTGTCTCAACTTCTGTTTCTTTCTTTGATTTCTACTGTTATTTTATCACCAAGTGTGTTGCAGAATGTGTTATTCTCTTCTCCTCTGACCCTCTCTGCGATTCCTGGAAACTGTTGAATTATAACGATATTACGGTTATAACTGAGCATTGTTATATATACCGACAAAGAAACTGCAACACAACAGAAGGAGCTATGCGATAATTTCTATGTTTTACCAAAAAAATTTCAACTTCAAAGAGCTCCTTCTTTTTGTTGGAGTTCTTTTGTCAGTTAGTATAACTTCAAACACCAATGTTATGACGTCCTTAGGTTCTGCAGTTTCATTCAGTTTTATCATTTATCAACATCTGTCATTAAATTCAAGATATTTGTTTTCGATTCAAATTATGCATGCATTGTATAATAACATGGAATTGTTCAAGTTATATTTTATTTTTCTATGACCGAGCGCTTAGTTTCGGAAACGAAATTAACAATTTTTCGTGTGCAAGGGAGTTATTCTTCTAACAAGTGCGTAAGGAGATATTTTCTCGCACGAATTGAAAACAAATTTTTTTTCTGCTAGCAAAGTTTCAAGAGGATGGCATCATCAGAACCATGGAATTTTTTTTTTCATTTGTCCAGTTTTTACATATTTCAGTTTTTGAATAATTTCCAGAATAATAATTCGATAGTGTTGAGAATTTGCATTTATTATATACAGGGTGTTTCATCATAAACTGGACAAACATATATTTTCGTGTAGAGGACATCGGGAGAATCCTTTTTGCCTTATACAATATATCCCGTTTTCGAAGCATAAGCGAGATACAGGGTGTCAAACGTCATTTTTGAGCAAGATTCTTATGAGTGTGGTCAGTTATGTATAACACTTGGTGTAACGGTTTTTGGTCAAATCTCAGTATTTTTGGGTCCTCTATCCAGAAAAGTTGACAAACTCCGAAAAAAAATTTACAAAATGGCGGAAAACCTGCAATGTTCCAAATTTTTTTTTGCGGTTGTCAAATTGACTTTTGTTTTCTGAATGAACACAATTTTCTAAGACTTTCTGTGAAAAATTTTTTTCAAAAATCGAACACAAATTTTTTTTTACATGTCTACAGCGATGAAAAAATTCACTCGAAATGGATGAAATTTTGTACAATTGTACTTCTTGAATTATCAATCACGAATATGAAAACAGAATCGTAAAATATCGAATGGTTTCGTTACTACAGTCATTCAAATGTTTCGTTCGGACCTCTGAAATATTGAAAATAAAATTGTTTTGGGTTCTAGAGTCAAAATGATTAAATTATTGGCATGTCTAAACATTTTAGATGAATTTAAACGAAAAAAATCAGTGAAACTTAGCCCCATTTCGCACCAAGCCAGTCCAGTCCAGTCGAGTCAAGTCACTTCAGGATTGGAACTATTAACTTCGTTTAAAATCGTTTAAAACAAATGGAATGTGAAATCTAGTTACATACTAGGCCCTAGATTTCACATTCCATTTGTTTTAAACGATTTTAAACGAAGTTAATAGTTCCAATCCTAAAGTGACTTGACTCGACTGGACTGGACTGGCTTGGTGCGAAATGGGGCTTAGTTGGGACTCGAAACCACGTAGGTATTAAATAGGGAAATAGCACTGTTCTAAGGATATTAATATTCGTTGCCAGGCAACAGTAGTTCGTAGTTCATAGAGTTTGACTACTGGCTAAATTATATTCACTGAAATTAAAATACCAGTCCAACTCTATGAACTACGAACTATTGTTGCCTGGCAACGAATATTAATATCCTTAGAACAGTGCTATTTCCCTATTTAATACCTACGTCGTTTCGAGTCCCAACTAAGTTTCACTGATTTTTTTCGTTTAAATTCATCTAAAATGTTTAGACATGCCAATAATTTAATCATTTTGACTCTAGAACCCCAAACAATTTTATTTTCAATATTTCAGAGGTCCGAACGAAACATTTGAATGACTGTAGTAACGAAACCGTTCGATATTTTACGATTCTGTTTTCATATTCGTGATTGATAATTCAAGAAGTACAATTGTACAAAATTTCATCCATTTCGAGTGAAATTTTTTCATCGCTGTAGACATGTAAAAAAATTTGTGTTCGATTTTTAAAAAAAATTTTTTCACAGGAAGTCTTAGAAAATTGTGTTCATTCAGAAACAAAAGTCAATTTGACAACCGCAAAAAAAATTTGGAACATTGCAGGTTTTCCGCCATTTTGTAATTTTTTTTCGGAGTTTGTCAACTTTTCTGGATAGAGGACCCAAAAATACTGAGATTTGACCAAAAACCGTTACACCAAGTGTTATACATAACTGACCACACTCATAAGAATCTTGCTCAAAAATGACGGTTGACACCCTGTATCTCGCTTATGCTCCGAAAACGGGATATATTGTATAAGGCAAAAATGATTCTCCCGATGTCCTCTACACGAAAATATATGTTTGTCCAGTTTATGATGAAACACCCTGTATATGTAGTATAAATTCTTAGTCCTCTACAAAATTTTGAGGTAACAGCCTCATCATTTTACCAATGAACGTGCGCTCAGAAGCACCTGATCATGGCTCTCTTGAATTGTTTGTGACTAGTTTGGCAAATTTTCTCATGTGAAAACTTTCGGCACTGCTGCTTGTTTGAATGCCCGATTCTAGAAAGTTTCCATTAACGTCACTATGAGTCCGTTTGTAGAAATTCGAATTTTTAAGAATATCGATTCGAAAATATTGTCTAATGAAAATCTTGCTACGTATGGAGTACCTATACGCCATCCTAAAAATGTCGCTTTTACGTCACTATGACTCTCCGTTTATAGAAGTTGAATTTTCATAATTATGCTTATTAAATTATTTTAGGAAATTAAGAAAAGCCCTGAGCAGGAGCTTTTGAGCGCTTGTTCATTGGTGGGGCCAATAAGACACTTACGTACGCCAAAATTCAAATTTTCTTGGGAGATATTATACCTTATAAATGCAGGACCTCAGCACAATCGGAATTATATTTTGGAAATCATTCAGAAAATGAAATATGTAAAAAATATAAATTAAGAAAATTTAATTCTTTGTTCCTGATAATGCGATCCTCTTAAAAGTTTGCATGAACTTTCAGTATATCATTCTTCATTCACAAAATGAGTTTCACCTACATCGAATATTCTGTTATGGAAATATAAATTTTTCTTCTTCCAATATTCCAATTAAATTTCCTATATGGTTCTGTTAACACTATGGCCACAAAATTTGCATGAGAGTTGTAATGAGCCTCTTTCACTTGGCTGTAACATTTCATATCGATTGGTTTCGTTTCTTTTGAGATATTGAGGAACAAAAATTTTGCATGGCCATATGTTATGGAACATCCTGTATGATGTGGCTGGTTAACAAACTCAAACGTGCCATTTGGAACCCAAACTCTTCCTGAAAATTTGAAGTCTCTAGGAAAATTCCTTCGAAAGTTATTGTTCTAACGAACGGCCGGATGGCCCCAAGGACAGAATTGAATTTGACCACGAATTCCTCATCAGGGAGTCAACCCTATCATCTGAGACCATTGTCGGCTCAAAATTAGGGAATTAGAGACATTTGGGTGAAACGATATAGCACAATTATGGATGGGTGTAGAATTTCTATCGCTCCGAAAATGTCGATATATCATAATGGCTTCCTGGTACAAAAATTTCAAATTGAATATTTCTCAATTTAAATCGATTTTTAGAAAACTAACTGGCAATTTTACGCTGAAATTATTGTGTTTAGACGAATTCATTTCTGGCCATACCCATCAGATATACCTATTATGAATTTATCCACCTCAAAATAAATATATTGAATAAATGACATCTGACATATTATTGATGAATCATTATGTACCTACTATAAGGGTGTAAACAGGATGAATGCGACAAACGGATACCATGAATCGAGTACAATAAGGAAGACTCGCAACAAGAGGTTTCAATCGTTTGAGGGCCTTCGTTTGGAATATACAGGGTGATATCCATCTTATGGCTAGAATTTCAAAGTTCAATTACTCTTAAACTATAAATACGAATGATTTCAAATTTGGAAGTTTTGTCACCCTTTGTGATGGCCATCTTCAAATATTGAATCAAAGATTGAATTAATCAAATCCGGATTGCAAAAATACGTAATTTACTTATTTTAGTGGATACTGAAAAATTCTGTACGTAAACATCATATTTTTTTTCATTTTCGTATTGAATAAATCAGATCCAGACTAGAGAAATCTCAGACGTTCTTTATTTCCGTAAATATTGGAACACCCTGTACGAACGAGCTAGAAAAATTAGAGACTTTTCTCGGTGATATCGGAACAGCCTTAAAAAAATACTTATTTTTGTGTAGAGAGTTCAGTTTAAGAAATCAAATCATGAAGAAAAGTGTTCACTAATGAAACTGATTTATTCGAAGAAATTTTCAACCAACAACCTGGATAATGAATTAAACAAAAAACAGCAAATAAATTCGAAATATTCGATCTTGAAAACAAATTGAATGAAAAAATGTTCAGTTCAGAATTGCTCAAAAGAGTATCCTTCCATTTCAATACATTTTTGAGCACATTGATGAAGTTGTCCGTCAATTTGAGGAGAATTTGAGGAAGGCCGTATTAAAGAGTGATAAAACTTAAAAATTCTAAGTAATTCCACCGAAAAGATAAAGATTTATCGAAATATGAAATTTCACTCAAGAGGTAATGTTTCTTGATCACTTCTCGATCAGCCGTATGACAGTGCCAAGCAGAAATATTGAATTTTTTCATAAGTTGATTCCTTGTGATTACGAAAATGAAAAAAACATAATTCCAACGTACAGGGTGAGCCAGTATTAACTACAACGTCTTAAATTTTTTAGTCCGGATCTGATTTATTCAATTTCAGAAATTCTGAAAGAATTCATAAAGGGTGACCAAACTTCCAATTTGAAATCATTCGGTTGAATAGTTCAAGAGTTATTGAACTCTGAAATTTTACTCGTGAGGTAATGTTTTTTAATCACTTCTTGATCACCTGAATGACCGTGCCAAGCAGAGATTTTAAGTTTTTTCCTTAGTTGAATCTTCGTGGTTACGGAAACGAAAAAAACATAATGTTCACAGACAGGATGTTCCAATATAGGTACATGAAAATAGAAAAAGTCCGAAATTTTTGTAGTCCGGATCTGATTTGTTTAATTTCTGAAATATTGAAAGATGGCAATATTAAAGGGTGACCCTGTATACTGTAACGACCCTTTTAGCTTACCACTTAATTTCACCTTTAAACTTCGGTTGCTCGAGCGCCAGTTGCGATAGGTTTTACAAGGTCGCAACGCCTTGTCGGATGTCGCACAATAAACCTGAGTAGCCTTTATACAGTTGGAGAAGGGATCTATTGTAATCTAAGGTGTAAGCGATTACTTGAGGGTTGTTTCTAAATGGCAGAGAAGACAAGCAGTAGAGTAAAACACACACGAAACTATATACAATATAATATGAA
>JACDNR010000583.1:0-44629 GCA_013421045.1 Propylea japonica
ATATAGATATGATTGAAGTTATCAATTCAATCAGAAAAGTAATAAAGGAAAAATATTTTTCAATACCTAATAGTGATTACAATAAAAGGTCAGTAGGTTTATACTAAGATGTCTTATTTTAGACTCTTAGTTATAACTTAGAATGAGGATCAAGTTTCACAGCAGTTCATCTTGGAGAATTGAGTAAAGAGCATAGAAATGAAAAGAATACTGTAAAGATATTGTGGTAATTATACGATTAAATTTTTCTGTGCTCATCCACAGTTGAAACCATAGAAAATTTTGAGACTCAGATGAAAATAGGTTTTTGATCATTTTCTATACTTACTCATATTGATACAAACCATACAATGTTATATATTTTTGAAATCAGAAAAAATTATGCTTTCAGAAAATGCCACAAAATCTAGTATTTCCATTTAAAAAACATAACTTTGGGTCATAGCTCCGTAATTAGAAATGGTGAAAAAGGCGAGTACGCCACTGGATTCTACGTAAAAAAGCCTGTATAATTTTTAATTTCAGAGCTCTATCATCAGTATTAGCGGAGATATGAATTTTTTCGATATTGCCACTTTTCCAATTTTCGCTTATTCCTCGAAAACAAAAGAAGGTAGCCAAAAATGAATATTCTCTCGTTAGTTTCTCAGAAAAAGAGATCGAGAAGTGGGTATCAGATTTTGTGCATCTCCTCTGGTTTAAAAGTTGTAGTGCTAAAACATCGAAATATGCCCACCCTGTACATTTGCCTATGTGAACACTATGAAATTATGGTATTATTTCCAGATTTTGAGGCCTGAAAGGCAAATGTGGATGAAACAAATAATTGTTCTTACGTGTTTCAGAATAAATATTCAAGTACTTGGTGGTGAAATAGTAAGTGTTTATAGAATTACCATAAAATCAATTACTTGAAGGGCAAGTTATTGCCAGTAACTTTGTAATGAAGGGGTATCTGATTGGTTTTATAACTAGCGTTTCGGAACAGTTACAGAAAATCAATACTATAGGTAGTGCTAATGGTTTTTGGAAAAAAACTCAGTTTTATACAATCATTATTCTGAGTTGTTGAAAAAAAGTTCTTCATTTAAGGTTTCAAGATTAAAGAAAATGATCGAAGATGTAGATTGTTTAAGAGTCAGGGATCTTGTAAACTAATAAATCGTTCTTGTACGAGTGAAATGAAAGTAACTAAGGAAAATACAAAATAACAGTAGACTGGCAGAAAGTTCATTATGGGCACGACTTTTGCTGAAAAGCAAAATATTGTTACAAAAATTATCAAAGGTGTATCGAATCAAAGGTAATATCAAGAAGGAATATCGAAACAACCAGGAATCAGATTGGAGAGCATCATGAGTTTTTGATTTACTCACTTCAAGAGATTTGAGAAATATATCAAATAGATACAATCTGGAATTAAGAAATGGTTAACGAGATCCTAATGATGCATTTTCAGTAGCTTTATGGGTTGAAGAATGTGAAAAACTGGAACAAAACCCTATTTCATTTTAAAAAATGAACCAACATGACATTTTGAAAGAAAGTGGTTTTTGTATCATGTTATGAATCATTTCAAAAACAAATGATGCAAAAGTTTTCACGTATAATTGCTATCGACAGTGCACATGGTTTGAATGGATGTGATTTTGAAATGACAACAATAATGGTAGATGAGTTTCACCATGGTTTTCCAGTGGCTGAAATGTCTTCCAATAGGAAGGATGAAGTTATTTATATTTGTTTTTTACAGCAGTTAGAGAAGAAGTAGGTATGTGAAATGGTATTACATGTACTGGAAAATAATCATAATAATAATCGGAGATATTGAAGTGAATAAGAATTATGAACATTTTCCTGAAAATGAACAAGTCTTGGATGTTACAAAGTTCAATTTTTTTTCCAAATATTCTAATGTTCATACTTGTGATAGGGATAATTTATTATTTTTATAGTAGAGATTAGTAATCAGGCACTTGGATTTTTGGCTCATTTAACAATGATGAAACATCGCCTTGGTTTCAATGGTGTAGGATAAATGAGAAAATTGTTTAATGTAGGATATCACCTATTTTATGCATGCTTACAGTCATTTGGTAATGGCCTTATATAGTATATCTGATATAAAGGTGAAGATTTTGTTTATTGACTAGGTGGATGGTAGCTTCGTATAATTTGAGTAATTTTATTCTAGGTATTGTGAATTGCACATGTCAGATATGGCAGAATGTTTTTTTAATGCTTGGCTTGAGGTGATGGGTGATAGTGAAACTGTTCCACAACAGTATTCGCTCATGGCATGTTGATCGAGCATGCGAAGTAATCTCTGTCTAAAATCTCGGACAGAGAGTAGCTTGCCGAAGTTTATAAGATTCTGAAAGTTCTGCAACCATAAACACCCATAATACATTTTACTACTGCTTTGACTTATGCTAATATTCACATATGCAATGATGAAAATATGAACAATTTTGAGATATATTTCATAAATCATTATGGCCACAATTTCAGAAAATGTGCGTTTTGCTTCAGAACAGATGCAGGAATAAATACGAATATACATTAGAGACGATGCATAAAGTAATATATTATAACATATTTATCTTGAAAGAAGAACAGTTTGAATGCTGTATTGAAATATGTAAAAGATAAAAGTGTTGAAAAAATTATTACATTAACCAAAGGAGAACATACGAAAGCAACACAGTTTTTATACCGAAATCAGAAGGAAGCAGTCAAACAGAAATGATTATATAATCACAAAAAACACCTTCAACCAAAGTTGGAGTATTTCTAAAAATCAAAAGTGCTATGAAGTTCATCGCTTATTAGACACCAAGTGTTGTTAGTAACTATGCTTATTGTGTGAAGCATGCAATCATAGCGAATTCTGTCGCGATGTCGCGCGAGTACGTGGTTTAAGTTGCTCCCGTTGTTTAAAGAAAATTGATAGATATGACGATGCAGTTTTGTGTCAAACTTGTGAGAATAGTTTTCACATCGAATGTATGTGTATTTCTATCGACAAATTCAATGAAATGCGTAAAGATGAATCTGTTGGAAAGTGGGTCTGTGATGACTGTTCAATGTCGGGTAGTTCAGATTATACGTTGGTTCATCATCAAGAAGGAAAGGAAACCATAAACCATCCAATCGAGGGTGCTGTTCTCGAGGCTTTAAACAAAATTGTCTCTCCCCTGTGCTCCGAAATTGCTGAGTTGAGGAATTTGATTATTTCTCAAAATAAACAAATTAGCACTCTTATCGCGGAAATCCACATATTAAAAGAATGTAAAAAAGCGAATTCAACAAACGAAACATCTGAGGGGAATCCTGCCGACGATTCGATAAATCAACGTATGAAAGATTCTATAGATCGAGTATCTTCCATCGTTCCACCTGCTACGGAGAGAGTATCTTCGGACGTCCCCGAACCATCCGGATCAATTCCTACGATTTACACTAATAATGAAGGAGAGTCAACTCAATCCTCAACTGATGCAGAAAATTGGAGATGGTTAGATAAAATAAGAATCTAATTCTAAACCAGAAAGTAAGAAGACACTACTGTATCTCCAACTAAACTCAGAGATCTGAAACAAAAAATCAAGCAGACCAATTATTGGCTCCTTGACTTCAAGTGCGCTTGTGAGTGTTCCAAAAAAGAAATTGACCTATATTCA
This sequence comes from Propylea japonica, assembly GCA_013421045.1. Lineage (NCBI taxonomy): Eukaryota > Metazoa > Arthropoda > Insecta > Coleoptera > Coccinellidae > Propylea > Propylea japonica. The sequence goes on from JACDNR010000583.1 coordinate 3,684, forward strand.
TGTATCCAGGCTGAGTCCTTCAACAACAGCTGAGGACTTAGAAATTTTTTAACAACACCATTCCTGATCTGTCTTGTGAAAAACTGAATTCGAAGCAGCCTGACATTTATGCATCATACAAGGTATCTTTTCCTTCTGAATTCTTGAAACAGGTGCTGGAACCATCATTTTGGCCCGAGGGCATTATGGTGAACAAATTTTTTCTTCGAGTCCACCCATCAAGTTTGAGTTGACGAAACTGTCGTTAATCAGACTCTGATGTCAATTCAGGTCTGAAAATTCTCCAAGTGAATACCCGGAGTATTGTAAGTAAACTGTCTCGTCTCGAGGTCTTCCTTGATACCATCCAACCACTGCCTGACTGTGTGAGTAGCGGAGCACTGGTGTTCGAGTGAGGCAATTGGCTTTATGGCCCCAGCAGGTTATAGAAGTGATGCTCATTATTGCAGACTTGAACGTGAACACGGAGGAAGTGCTTTGTTTTTGTGCGAACCAATCTCCAAGTGCAGCCCCTGAATGTGGACAGATTTTCCATCGAAATGCATTGTGAAATTTGCGGAATCAAGATAAGGTCTGGTAAGCTCCTCTACGTAGTGCTGAGTGTGTATAGACCTCCGTCGGGTGATTACCATTTATTTTTGAGAACTATCGAGTATGTTCTTAACTACTGTGCTTCTGTTTCTAATGTATTATTTCTTTGTGGTGATTTGAATGTAGATTACCTCTCAGTTGATGATGTCAGGCGGAAACTCCTGGTGGATTTATTTTCGAGCTATAATTTAAATGTGAGGTCTTCTGAGCCTACTCGAGTTTTCACGGATGGGCGTGGCTTTACATCTTCCACTAAGGTGGACTATATTGTTTCCAATGCTCCGCCGAATAATGCCTGTGTATATGTCGGAGAGCCGTACTTGAGCGACCACAAAGCTGTGATCCTTGATTATTGTTCTCTGGCAAAATCCCGCCCCATCAATAATAACGTCCGCGTCACAAGAAGGGTCTCACCTGATGATCTAAAATACCTTTCATTTCTTGTTGATCAGTTTGACTTCGGAACAATATACAATTGCCAATCGGTTGACACTAAGTTTCATAAATTTATCGAGATACTAAAATCACTTATTGACATAGCTTGTCCATTGAAGAGGGTACGCCATTCCTTTTCGGGAAGACCAGCTTGGATAACTCCTGATATCCTTGAGGCTAGGGAGCACCTGAGAGGTCTTCACTGGCTCAGTAAGAACTTGAAAACAACTGACTCGCAGGAAAACTACAAGGGTGCAAAATCTGAATATTCTCAGTTAATTAGAAGATCCAAGTCAGAATACAAACAAAATATCATTCACACATCGGACAACCTCAATAAACTGTCTGGCAACTTGTTAATCGTGAACTAGGTAGAGATAATGATAAGGTTAGTTCATTGTCTCTCATTCTTGATGGTGAACACGTTTCATGCCCTAAACTCCTGGCAGAGAAGCATTTGGGAAATACTTCACGGAGGTTAACGCACAGTCCCTACTTAGCTTCTATGGAAGCAATATTTCGAGAGTTTGCACCACTCAGAAATTGCTGAATTGCAATTTTTATTTTTTTCCTGTGACCCCAGATGAGGTCCTATCGGTTATACGTGGTCTCAAGAATGGTGGAAGCGCAGGAAGCGAGGGTCGACACCAGTTTTGCCATTGGTTGTCGAGACTCGTGAGGGCGCTTTAGCGTCTGTTGAATGCGTCAAATTTCTTGGGTTGCACGTGGACGAGTTTTTGAGATGGAATTCCCATATTGAACATCTGTCCAAAAAATTGAACCGATCTTTCTTTGCCATTCATCGTCTCAAGGGTTCACTACCGTTGGATGCATTAATAAATATCTACTACGGTATGGTAAATTGTCACCTCAGCTATAATGTAGTCTTGTGGGGCGCGTCTTCTGGTACCGATCGAATTTTCATTGCTCAAAAGAAAATCATTCGGTTGATTTTTGGTTTGGGCCCTCAGGAGTCTTGTAGATCGACATTCAAGAATTATGGAATTCTCACATTTCCATGTGTTTACATTTTGAATTGTCTCCTACATGTAAAACATAACATCTGTAACTTAACGAAGTGTTCTGACTTTCATCAATACCGGACACGACACGATAGTGTTCTATGCATACCACAGCATAGCACTAGTAAATTTGAGTCGTCACCTGCTTTTGTGGGGATCCGGCTATACAATCATATTCCGAAAGAGCTGAAAACATTGGAGACCAAAAGTTTCAAAAAAAAAGATCAGATCTTTATTGATCAATAAATGCTTTTACAGCACCCAGGAGTTTCTTTGTGACTCATTGAATTGATTTATGTTTCATTTATCTTTGTGTTCTTGTTGCTTGCATTTGAGTGTTTATATTCGCATTTTCTTTTTGCTTGTGTTGACTTGTCCTATACATTATTCTATGTCCAAAGGATGAATAAAGAATTGAATTGAATTGAATCATTTGTTTTCATGTGAGTGCAAGTTCTATTTGGAAAAAAGATCAATGTGCAAACATTTGCACATGGTATTAAATGGTGTTCAGATTGAAAATCTATTAAACCCTGTGTGTCAATTGATAATAATTTATCTGAGCAGTTACTTGTCTTGTGTGAAAAATAAAACGAACACATCTAATCAAAATATGTGATATCAAAGACTTAGCTGTTAGATCAGAAAGATTGAATTTTGAGCACTTGGACGATAAAATCCATAAAGAAAATTCATCTTTCTACATCATAATAGTCTGTGTTCATCTTCTGAGCGAGCAGATATTTTTCAGTCCACATTGCACAGAAAAAATATTTTCAAAAAATATTTCCTAATGAATAATTTTGCAGAAGTTTTGTGTTTCAAAGTATAACAAATTTCTAATTTAAAAAGAGTGTGGTTTCGGGAATATCGAAAAGACAATAAAAATTGCATATTTCAATAACTCTGAAATTACTTGACCTATTTAGCCCGTTCACGAAATTAACCGCGGCATGCGAAACCTGAACCTCTTCTCAAATTTTCAGAACTATTACTGCATTCGTTCGGGAGTTATCGTGTTAAAGCCCGACCGTATTCATTTTTGACCTCAAATTCTTCATGAGTTCAACAGAATAATATTATTATTAGGATAGGTGTGATTTCTCACACCCCCTAGCGATCGGCTAACACACTCCCTACTAAGGGGAACATTCACTTATCCCGGATAGCAAGTATCAGGGGGGTTGTGCTGTGAGGTATTCGGTGTTCTTCTCCTCCTGAGCCTTGGGTTTTATTTTCTTCTTTCTTATAAGCCAATGTTACAGGTGGAGAACTTGAATCTTCAATCAGATTGGATCGTAAAAGATTTGTTATTTGGTGTTCAATTTCTTGTTGATCAGTTAATGAACAGCGGTACCGTTTTTTTGCTACATATTTTTTTCCGATAAATTTATGTGTGCTTCATATTTATGTACTGCCCCTATATCATATTTATCAGCTGCAAAGACCTTAGAGAATTGATTTAATAAGTTTTCCAATTGGTATCTATGATCTGAAGAAAGATGGTTCAAATATTTTTCAAATTTATCTGATTCAATGGCATAGCAATTATTTTCTTCTGTTATTTTTTTTCTAATATAATGTCTTGATGAATTGATAAATTTTCAACTTGGGATAATCTGAATTTTTTATAGCATCAAGACCTAATATCATATCAAAGGAAAAATTATCATATTTTATAATTAATGTTTCTATTTCATCTTCAATATCTCCTATTTTTAATCTTAATTTTGTTTTATATTTTGAAAGTTGTGTACCACTAACAGTGTTCAAATTTGATTATTTTCCTCTAAAGTATGTCAAATATTATTCAATACTTTATAATTAATAATTGTAGCTGAAACGCCTTATCGTAAACCCCTAAAATATCTTTTTCATTATTTAGGGTAACTTTGAGACGAATTAGTGGTACTGAACGAAGTTTTTTTGATTTCCTAGTTTATCATTTGAATTTTCATTAATATTTATCTCACTCATTTTTGAATCATCTTTCTTATTTCTACACAAAACAATCGGATGCCATCTACCAGGTTTTCCTAAACTTTCACAGATTGAACAGGGTTTCTTTTCTTCTTTGGGCTGATAGTTTTTTTCTGTGTTTGATCTTGGCAGACTTTTTGAAAAATCCTTCTTCATCTGTGGTCCTTGCTCATATCGTCGTAACATAGATATTAAATCTTCTCTATTCTTGATCTGTGACCTGATCAACTCATCTTGAATAGAAATCGGCAAACCAAATCCAATGACATTTATTCTTGTTTGAGTCGGAATTTCTGGATCAGATTGAAGTAATAGCCTTGTTTATGTAACTCTAGTTGTCCAATGAAGTGTAATTCGGGGAGTTAGCTCACAGAGGGAGTTTTGGTCAACTTCACTATTTGCTTCTTCTTTTTTATATATCCCCATCTTCGTCTACACTATTTAGCAACATTTGACTTTCTTAATTCGCGCGCAATGAATTCGTAATAAAATTCAAATTGAATGTATGAATGGGCACATCTAAACCAAAGCTCCCTCTGTGAGCTAACTCCCCGAAATACACTTCATTGGACAACTAGAGTTACATAAACAAGGGTAATAGACGTTCTTTCTTCAAAGCATATTCCACATAAGAACCAGCAATATATCGAAATGAATAAGCGTATCTTAAAGGATTCCAACTGTCATCTTGAAATGATCTGAGGAATGAATTTTCCCACTCGTCCCAAGAACTTTCTAATGTCAGATCATACATATAGTCCGTTCACGAAAGGTTGAGCACATAGTAGGCGTTTCTTTATTTATCTGAAGTTGGCAGTATTTACTGTCATAAAGTAAAATAAAGTTAACGTTGCCGAATGTACCAGGCCTTGTCCGACGAGCTTTCGAGTTATCAGAGAACTCCATGTTATATTGACATCATTGCGTATCAATCTGACAAGAAAATAAAGAACATAACCTAAAATTTTAATATACACAGTGGAATATGCCAAATTTCCATGGCCAACCGACGGATCAACCTTTCGTGAACAGAGTATAGATGCATTATACCAATCTAATGCACTTTCTTCTAAAAAAATTGTAACATCTGAATCAATTTGTGTTCTTCGACAATGTGATATCTTTCAGCTTCTTTTTCAAATTTTCGAATCCATTCCTCTGCATTCTGACCTTTTCCTTTAAATTTTTCCAAAATGAACGATTTTTGTATCTTACTCAGATCTTGTTGTTTGTTTTCAATTTTTTCTCGAAGATCCTTTATTATTTTCATCATCTCTAGTTGAGTATAATCAGTACACAATGAGTCAGTTGTAGTAATTTGCTGAATCTCCTCCAGATAAAAATCTTTATACACAAAATTTCCATCTTCATCGAAATATAATTTCGACACCGTGTCTGATAATTTTATCGTTACATTTCTGTATTGGCCTTTTTTGTTTATCTGCCAATTCAGAATGTGAATTGAGAAGCTTAGCATTTGTTGGAAAACCATATGATACAGTTCCATCAGGACGTTGTATTTAAGTAATTATAGTCATCAAATCATTTTCATTCAGCAGGCATTTTTCCAGGCGAATTTTAACTCGATGTGACATCTTATAACAAAGGAAATTTCGGATTTATAAGATGGTTTCTTTATATCTTCTTAAATTGGAGTGCTAATAACAGTAATCCGATGTCCGTCTATAAACAGAATTTATTTTCATAAAATTTATAAAACTCAACAATGTAACATCTTACCTATAAACAGAAATCCGAAATTAAAGCTATTAGACAACTATATGATCTTGAAAATATGACAAAACGAAAAATGTGAATGAAACAAATGTGTCAATCCAAAGTCATAAAAGTGAAACATGTTCATTCAGATAAGGAAATAACAGTTTCACTTTTACAGAAGTTTTCGAGACCTACAAGTAACTGAACATAGCACTGACACAGCTAGGGGAGGGGGTTTTTGTGCTGCAGTTCACCTCCCCCCCCCAAAGATTCTAACAGTTTCAAAACAACAACAACAACAAAACAAAATCCTGGCTGCGCCACTGGAACAGAGGATAGCTGATCAGTATAACGTAATCCTTAGAAACGAACTGATCTCAGAAGATAGGCTTCAGGAAATCAAAAATGAAGTTGTGAATGAAATAAACATCGAAGAAAACCGAGGTAGGGAAGAACACACAACTTATGAAAACGGAGATCACAACAGCGAAACAACAAGAGAAGGAAGTACAACGGAACTCCAATTACCGCTCCAAGAAGATATCGTCACGGATGATGAGACACAGCTGCACACACTCCATCTCAGGTTAATTCTTCGGAAGAAACTGCCCATCAAATTTCCAACAGAGAACGGCAAGCGCTGGTGGAAAGTCTGCAATCAGCAATGTGCAGATTATTCAGCGAATACAACGGCACCGATCCACTCTCCTGACCAACACTTCCCCGGATCAGATCATCCAAAAAGCTGGCTGTCATTTTCAAGATCGTGAACACTGATGTTATACCAAAGTTTCTCTCAATGGCAACACAATCATTCTTTATTGTGCCGCAACAACAGTAGTGGAAGTGCTGGGCATGAACACCAAACCGAGACAGCACACAATTCAACCCTGTCCTCACCTCGCTTACCGCACTGGCAAAGAAGGATGGAGGAAAAAGTTCAACGCTGTCGGCAGGACAAAGGAAGGCTGACTCAATATGAAAACGGCATCAGAACAATCAAGTTGAAATCGTTGGTGGAATCGATTATTATCTATCGAAATCGCAAGCACTCCAGCTATGAAGAAGAAAACACAACAGTAAAGCAGTGCATCGACACACTGAAACAAAAACTCAGTGTATACTCCAAGAGATTGCGAAGATATAAAGAGAGCAACAGAAGGAAGCAAGATAACTTCTCCTTTGAAAACTCTTGGAAAAACTTCTACAGACATCTGGATGGGAAACAACAGAACTTCCCAAACATCTATCCGAATAAGAATGACATGGAGAAATTTTGGACCGAACAATTGTCAACACATACTACTTACAACAAAAATGCCGAGTGGATAAAAAACGAAGAGAAAACTCAAACCCACACCGACGACGAAATAATATAATTGCATCGGAACAGAGAGGATGTTCCAGGGAAGCAATGGGATCCAAAGAACAACTGATAATCGACTCTATAATCTGCAACCAAGCCCAAAAGAAGAGGAGGAATTTGTTCACGGCTTATCTTGACTACAAGAAAGCTTTTGACTCCATGCCGTATGAATGGCTCATAAAAGTTCTAGAGATCTATAAAGTAGATCCGAGAATAGTGAGCTTTCTCAAAACAGTTATGTCAACTTGGCGCACTAACATCGAAATCAGCGGAACAGCCATAAGAACTGGCACAGTGTCCATCAATAGAGGAATAGGAGGAGTTCATTGTGGTTCTGCATGGGGGAAAATCCAACAGACACCTCTCACATTATCTAACGGAGAAGGGATAAAGGCAATGCTGACAGAAGATCTATATAAATACCTTGGAATGAAACAATGCCAAAGAATCAACGTGTGATGAAATACGAACTAGCAGCAGAGTTCACCAGAAGAATGAGAAGCATTCTGAAAACGAAACTAAATAGCAGAAATCTCACAAAACCTGTAAATCCTACGCTTGCTCAATTCTCACCTACTCTTTCGGAATAGTGGATCTCGATCGCCTTCAACGAAAAATTAAAACACTGTGCACAAAAGCCAACAAGCATCACCCTAAATGTTGTGTCGAAAGAATAACGATTCCTAGAACCCAAGGCATGCAAAGGCTTTGTGGACATGAAGAAATAAACAACTAAAGAAATTACTTCGTAGACAAGTCAAACACATCGGACTTACATAAGATTCTCATTGAAGAGATAGTTCAATACATCTTCTTCTATGCGAGCACCCTCATAAAAACACCACACAGACAACAACGAAGAAGAACATAATAACATAATAACACACATTTCTTAGAAACTTTATAGGTTTTCACTCCCAGTCTCTGAAACATAAATAATTAAAAAATGTTTGATTAAGGTGAAGTGCTCCTGCGAAAATCTTTGCACTTATTTGTCAGGAGCAAATTGGTCTTGAAAAAATTGTTGCCTAACAGTAAAACTGAAAAATGAAACAAATTGAGATCCATTCTAACTAGAACAAAACCAATGAATGAGACACAAAAATCAAAAAATGTGTTTACAATATTCCCTGTATATGTGGAAAATCTTATACAGGGGAGACATCAAGACCTTTAGAAATAAGAAAACGGGAACATGAATAACATCAGGAATAGAGACATCACAAGATCACAAATTGCTGATCATATATGTTCAAATAGCGGAGATCATATGATGAACTGGAACCACACAAAGATCCTCATGACGGAACCTGATAATTATAAAAGGAAAATCAAGGAATCTACATGTATTTTGTTGGATGAAGTGAATAATTTGGCCAATTGTTCTGTTGGAATAGATCGTATTTGGATTGATTTATTGAGGAAGGAAGTGACATCAGGAAATTTCAAAATCAAATAAATCAACATCTCTATAGATTGACAACTATCAATGTCAATCAGATTTCAAATGAGAAAATACACAATTCTGAAGAATTTTAGAGTTTGTCTGAAGAAGGTGTCTGATATAGCCACCGAAACGTTACAATATCCTTTTAATTTGTTTAATTTTTCAGTTTTACTGTTAGGCAACAATTTTTTTCAAGACCAATTTGCTCCTGACAAATAAATGCAAAGATTTTCGCAGGAGCACTTCACCTTAATCAAACATTTTTTAATTATTTATGTTTCAGAGACTGGGAGTGAAAACCTATAAAGTTTCTAAGAAATGCAGAATCCTCCCAGATTATTTTTCAATCGATATAATAACACACAACTTATGAAAACAGGGATTACAACACAAGAAGGAAGTACAAAAGAACTCGGATCACAGCTCCAAGATGTCCTCACGGATAAAGAGACACAGGATGGACACACAATTTCTCAGGATAATGTAGCGGCACCGATCCACTTTCCAGAGCAACAGTACCCAGAACCAGATCATCCAAAAAGCTTGCGTTCATTCTCAAGTTAATGAACAATGATATCATACTAAAATTTTTCCCAATGGCAACAAAACTGGAAACAATCCATCTCATCCTTTACTGTGCCGCAGCAACTATAGTTGAAGTGCTGGGCATGAAGACCAAACCAAGCCAACACAAAACTCAACCCTGTCCACAACTTCGCCTACCTCACTGGCAAAGAAGGCTGGAGAGTGAAGTTCAACGCTGTCGGCAGGACATAGGAAGGCCGACACGATACGAAAATGGCATCAGAACAAGCAAGCTGAAATCGTTGGTGGAATCGATAATCTATCGAAATTGCAAGCAATCAAACTACATAACAGTAAAACAGTGCATCGACACACTGAAACAAAAACTCAGAATCTACTCCGAGAGATTGAGAAGATATAAAGAGACTAAAGAGAGCGGTGGAGGAAGCAGGATAACATCTCCTTCGAAAACTCGGAGAAAATTTTCTACAGGCATCTACCTGGAACAACAAAACTTTCCAAATATCTATCCTAATAAGGAAGACATGGAAAAATTTTGGACTGAACAAATGTCAACATCTATTACTTACAACAAAAATGCCGAATGGAAAAAAGGGAGGGAAAACTCGAACCAACAACAACAAATGTCCCTTACAGTCATCGCACAAGGGCTTTCGGACATTCTCCAAGAAATGAACCACTGGAAATCAATTGGACCAGACGGGCTCCACAATTTTTGTTCACATGCGAATTCAACTAAAGCAGAGAATGAAATTCTAAGCAGTCCAGAGAGTATGCCCTACTTCCTGACAGAGAGTATTACTTATCTTCTGCCGAAAAATCACCCAAGTACAGACGATGCAGCAACGTATAGGCCAGTGTCGTGCCCTCCAACTATGTACAGGTTGGCAGAATTGGTTATCACTGAACTACAACTTTTTAACCCTTTGAGATAGAGAAAAATGAATGGCACATTACGGTGCTCTTTTCCGAGAAACTCATCTTGCTGTCAACCGCATCGTTGTATCGTCTTTGGTTTCGATTTATAAGCCAAAATTGACGTTTGGGAAATTTGTAAATTGGTCATTATCTCCGTTCCTGTTTGTGCTATAAACTTGATAGGATTCCAGTGGCTTAATCCAATTTTCCTGAAGGAATTTCCTTCCTGACTTATTACATGAAATTTAGTTTTTTTCTTGTGAAAACAATAACTTATTTCTAACAAAAATAATCACCGTTTTTCCCCGGCTCAAAAATATATAACGCTTTCAGGTCAGTGGCGACGCTAGTGGGGGCAAGGGTTAGTCCAGGCCTCCCCTGAATGTTTATGGCCCATGCTCGAAAAAATTGTACTTAATCGCTAACCCCTCACAAATTCTGGACCCTAGCGTCGCTACTGACCTAAAAGCGGTATATGACATGTTATATATTTTTGAAACGGTGTTTATTTTTAAGTAGAACTAAATTATTGTTTCCATAAGAAAAAACAAATTTGTATGTATTAAGTCAGGAAGGAAACCCCTCAGCAAAAATTAAATCAAGCCACTGAATTCCTATCAAAAAAGTGTCTGTATAATGCTTTTGTTTAAAGTTTATGGCACAAACCGAGATGATGACCAAATAAGAAATTTCCCTTATGTCAATTTTAGCTTATAACTCGAAAACAAAATGTGATAGAGCAATGGGGTTGGCGGCATAATGAGTTTCTCAAAAAAAAACACCGTACTGTGTCATTCATTTTTCTCTAGCTCGTACAGTTAAACAGTGTAGTTCAGGGATCACCAATTCTGGCCACCCAATGTACAAGATCATAACATCTTTCATACCAAGCCTATAAGAAGAGGAGCAATTTGCGGCTTATCTTGGTTACAAGAAAACCTTCGACTCGACTCCGTGCCACATGAATGGTTTATAAAAGTTTTAGAGATCTAAGAAGATCCGAGAATAGTGAGCTTTCTCAAAACAGTTATGTCAACTTAACGCACTAACATCGAAATCAGCGGAACAGGCATAAGCGTCACCGACGATAGATGCCGTTACGGATGACAAACATCAGAAACAATCCAACATATCACAGGAGGCTGCCAACAAATAGTTGTCGGCCTCCTGTGATATGTTGGGTTTGGATTTGAATATAAGAGTGGACATGATGAAGTTCGTTGAATACTTCATCAGGAGCTCACCATTCAACTGAAGATCTTGCGGACTGAAACAATTCCATACTAAGCAAACACCGAAACGCAGGAACTGTACAAATATTGTACAGCGTTGCTGCACTTCACTGCAGCGATGGTAATGCAGTTACTGTATCGAAACGGACCGTATATGTCCGCTGAATTGTACAGTCACTGTACAGTACAAACTGCATTCATATACAGCCATTGTGCAGCGTTGCTGCAATTCATATGAAGCGAGGTTTTGTAGTAACTGTACAAAAACTGTTCAGCCTCGCTGCATTTGAAATGCGGCAAAGCTATACAATAATCTTGATCCTATTATTTTCGGTTTTGGTGTAAAATCCAATGAAAAGTTAGCTTTAAAAGAAATTCTATATTAACAAAAATATATACTGAAACAGAAATATCCATACAAAGTATAAACTAAAATATGTATATATGTATAAATCAAAATACGAGTATAATGAAAACAAAATAAATTTCTTCTTCGGAGCTTTATACATTTTGGGTTTGGCTGCTCCTCGCTCCTCTCTCATACAGGTTTCTCACCATGCTTTTTTTTTGTTTTAACATCAGTCTGCGTGGCATTTTCGTATGGCTACTAAATGGAAGGAATAGGAGGTAACTAAAAAAATTTTTTATAGTACCTAAATTTGCTTTTGTGAAATTGGTAAATTTCCAAATGTCACTTTCTGCTGTGCCCGCCCCGTCTAGTATTCTTATTTTCACGTATCTACCTTGTTTCATCTTGATAGGACTGTATCATTGCAGTCGTATAAGATCTAGCGGAGAATACACTGCACTTTTAAACCGAACAATAAACGTTCAATTGAAATGTTACGGAGCAAGAATTAATAATTTTATAAAGCGCTAAAACCAATATTAAATCGCTTTCCACAATCTTCACGCAATCTGCCAACCACTACAACAGCTAAACAATAAATGGTGGCGAACGCGAACGTAAAGACCCGTACCGGACAATAGTAAGGACTCCGACCTACTCCACGATGAGACATGTTGGGATAGGTCGGAGTCCGTACCATGCCTTGCCTGGTACAAGCATTTGACCTTTTGCAGTTTTTACATCACAGTTACTGCACATTTACTGAACTTCACTGGTTGCGCATGAGACACTCAATTTTTGTTGCGGAGAACTGTACAGCAACTGTACTTCAAATACTGCATTTTTGATATGCATTATTATCAATGCATAAACTGTGCAGTTTGATACAATTTATGTGCTTCAGCATTCAGGTGGCACTTGTAACGCAGTATCTGTACAGTTGCTGTATGTTTCATCATAATGTCATGTTATTCTTCTTTGAATGAATAAAAAAATTCATGAATGATAATCAACATTTTTATTTATAAATATAATGAAAAAAAGATATACATATAGCATATACCTTACAGTAAAGTTACTTCCTAAGGGACATAAAATATTTCCAGATTACAATATAATTTCCTTATATAAGGAATACAATTCCATCAGACATCATGATTTGATTATCATCAGTCATTTTTTCGATAGCGGCATTGATCTCCCCATCTGAAAACACCATTGATTGGGAAGATAGACTTTCCTTAATTCGTGTTAAAGGTAAGGATTGAGATCTTTGTTCTTTGAATGTATTGTGTAAACAGGTTTTGAAAATTGCGAAACGATCATCACTGATAGAACCTAATGATTCCACCTCCATTGGCGTTTCAAGTGAAGTAGTTTCAGCATTACTGGATGAAATTTCTACAACGTCTTCTTGAATCGGGGTTGGGGACTGTGAATGAATTTCTTCGACTCTCTCAGAGTCTACAGGAATTCTAGATCTTTTACTAGGTCTTGTCATTTGAACTTCTCTTCGGAATCCTGAGATGGCCTTCTCCTCTTTTCTTTTCCTTTTCAAGAATCTTTTTGAAATAAGCATATTGAATTAGTTCAATAGCAGCTTCTGCATCTACTGCAGTAACTTCTCTCGACATTCTAGCTAGCTTAGCATGAGCTGTTGATAACGAATCATAGTTTCTAGAGTACGAGGTGTGACTGGTTGTGTCCTAGCTACATCATTTTCCATTAAATCTTCTGATCGGAGCGAAGCATAGTGACTTGCAATTATTTTTGAAGCTTCCTCTGTTAATGTTGGTTTTAAAATCTTAACAAAATGTATGTATTTTCTCATAAATTCCACACTCAAAATTTTATCAGATTTTCGCCTTGTACCTCCATGCAACAAGGTATCATATTGTTCATACATGGGTGTTTCTTTCTCTAATTCTGTTTCATCGGGATTGGTCGTACTCAATTTTCTGCATTAGGATTCATTGGTAACACTTCACCATCTTGTTCTGAAGGGTTTCTGTATTGATGCATTCGAACTACATGATCAGCAATTATTAGATCCCTATCTTCATTTATGGAATCCAGCATTACAAATAATAAATCAAAACGTGAAAGGAGAGAATCCTGGAGACCAATATTCTCCATGGGAGTTTTATATTGATCATATTTTCCATAAACTGGATTGGCTGCTGCTAGCACAGAACACCTTGCATTCAAGCTAGCATGAATACCAGCTTTGGCTATTGTCACTCTACCTTGTTCCATTACTTCGTGAATTGCTGTTCTATCGATATCTGACATTTTATCAAATTCATCTATGCACACAACACCACGATCTGCAAGGACCATAGCTCCTGCTTCTAGTCTCCTCTCTCCAGTTTCTTGGTCTACTGTCACAGCAGCTGTAAGACCTACACCGGATGATCCTCGACCTGTTGTTGGTATTGCCCTTGGGGCAGTACATAAAACATATCTCAATAGTTGAGACTTGGCTACTGATGGATCTCCGATAAGTAATACATTGATATCTCCTCTCAATCTGAAACATTAAAGAACCCATGAAGCTTAAGTTTTATTAATTATTAAATCATGGGGCATTCAATTGTAGTACATTATTCGTTTCACTCTTCTTAAGAGCATATTAGCCATCTTGTGCATGATGAGTGATTAAGTATATTCTAGATTGGTGGGCACCAGGGGCCTATTGCACCAATCACTTTGCAACTTTTCACTTTTCAAATGAATTAAGTTGCATCAAACGCATTCATAATTGAAAAATACAATGTGAAAAGTCAAGTGCATAGTGAAAAGTACTCCACAGAAATTAAATATTGGGAGAAATGTTGTGCAACATAACTAATTTTCACTTTCGATATTTGTCAGAATGCAAAGTGCGAAGTGAAAAGTTGCAAAGTATTTTGGTGCAATAGGCCAATGATCTTAAAAAAATTCATTTATTTTTGAATAAAAATAAATTGTACATATTATGAATATGTTGTTTTATTCAACTGTCAAGAACCACGGCTCACCAATATAAAAGCTGTTCAGAAAAAGTATTCATTTTTGTTTTCAATTAGCTAAGGAATGCTGAAGGGGTGATTTGCACAAGCAAAAAGGTATTCGTGTAATATGTCAGAAGAGTGCATAGTTAATAATAGGTACATAAAAATTCACCATGAACAGAAAGGGACAGAAAAAAGAGAATTTTTTGAAATTTTATCCCTGAAACGAATATCTGCGATTGAGTTAAAATACATAAATGCAAAAAATTATAGTTCAGGTTCTTCGGAATATTTTTCATTTTCTGCTGAAAAGTTTTTGAACAGTCGAAAAATATTTAAAAAAACCGTGCATACGATGTGAGAGTTCTGAGCAGCAGTAAAAATAATACATTCAAAAAGGAATCTCGGCTCTCATGACCATTCAAAAGCAATAGATCAGCGTTATACACAATAATGTAGCCACCATACACATGATGTTAAATTTGCTGATAGTTATCTAGCAGATATTCAGTGCAATTCTGGTTGCTCATAACAATAATACTAAGATAAAGGTATTGATATCATAGCAAGATCCGAAATATTTTTTATTCTGATCGACGAATCTGTGGCAATATGATCTTTCAATTAGCTGTAACCTTGTTAACCCCCCGTAACTACTTAGTATCAGTAGTACAGGTTCAAAAAAATAAAAATATTACAGAGAACCACCATTTGGCATGTTTAGAAAATCCAAAAAATTGTTTTTTAAAGAGATTTTGGGTATCCTATTTAGCCCTGGATCTTTTCCATCAATTTGTCACACGGAATAATGTTTTGGGGTTATAGCTCGGAAATCGGGTGTTTTCGAGGCAAACATTTTTTCTCAGAATCAGGTTACAATTAGGTCTCAGAAAATCTCATCAACAGACAGGGTGTTTCAAAAAAGGTGATACCCTATCTGGGATAGAAAGAAAACTGAAGAATAATTGGGGTTTGTTCAGTAAAAAATGTTCGTAGCGCCATCCGAACTCAAGATTGAAGAATTGAAGAAAAAATATTCCACATTTTTCAAGATTTTATAGAAACAACTGGCAACATTGCAATGAAATTTTAGACGAATAAGTTTTAGAAGCTAATACATCCAATGAATTTGTTTTTATGTCTGACTCTGATAGAGGATGGGAGATTACACGGTTCGTACCAACTAGTATTGAACATAACTTTTTTAATATTAGATTTATTGAACAACATTTCAAATGAACTTAAACATCATTCAATTTTACACCAAAAAAGTACTATTGAGAAAACTCGATAGTGTATACCGTTTTTCGAAATATTTTGATTTGAAAATTATGAATTAATACCTGATGCTTGTATGACGTAATGATAAATATAATAATTAAGAAAAAGATTTACATTAATTTAATTTAAAAGAAGGGTAATCACATAAAATGGAATCCAATTACAGGAGATGTTCAAAATGTCCTCTGTTTTTACGGATTCTATCTATCTAATTTTTAGATTTTACGGTTTTACGGTTGGGAGTCAGCTATGAGGCCATTAAAATCAAAAATATTTTTCGAAGAGTACATTTTTCTTGTTCACTTGAAATTTTGCTCAATGAATCTCATATTAAAAAAGTTATGTTCAATACTAGTTGGTAGTAGTACTTGTTTGGTACGAACCGTGTAACTAGCGTCCTCTATGATGGCCAGACATTAAACAAAACCATTAGATGTATCAGCTTCCAAAATATATCGCATAAATTTCATTGCAATGTTGTCAGTTGTTTCGGCAAAACCTGAAAAGATGTGTATTTTTTTTCTTCAAAATCTTGAATAAGTTTGGCACTACGAAATATTTTTAACTAAATAAACCCCAATTACTTTTTAGTTTTCTATCTATCCTAAAGAGGAGATAACCTTTGTTGGAACACCCTGTAGATTAGTAAATTACTGGTTTTCAGTCATCACATCGAGAATGTGAAAATATTTAAGTTTCAATAATACCAGCACACAGAAGCCTATTTGTACCGACGTCAGTCAGTCTTTGAAAATGAGATGTCCGAAAAGATGGTATAAGTACTGATTAGATTTCGTTTCGCTAAACTTGGGAATACGGAAAATGCTTCGATTTTTCCACTGTATTACGCACACATATTTATGAAATTATTGCTGCTCTTTGAGTGTGTAACAAAGAGTAAAAAAACAACTACTTTTTCGAGCTCGTAGGTACCAATTTATTTCAGATTCTTATGCGACCCATACACAAGCTACTTTCTCGGCGTTTTGGCAGCTAGCGTTTTGCGAGCGTCCTAGACGCTCGTGCAATTTTCACCACACACAAGCGTCTCAGTAGCTCATCGATCGCTGACGATAGAGGTTTAAAATGTCATCCGTACTTGCACCCGACTTTTCCGTAGCTCGTAAATTTTTGTATTCTTTACGGAATGAGTCTCGGATGCTTTTTAATTTTTTTCTTTACGAAATCAATATCGCATTCATCGTTATATTGTTCACATAAAGCTAACAATTCTTCGTAGGCTTTATTCTTAGTGTTCTGTTCGAATATTCTTTGCTCTTAATCACCCACCAACACTTATGTCGAATTTTGGCGAGCTGTGGTTACATGTAACTATCTAACTATCACGTGATCATTTGACAGAAAATACGTGTATTAACTGTCAAATGATCACGTGATAGTTAGATAGTTACATGTAACCACAGCTCGCCAAAATTCGACTTTATTCTTTTCAAATACAGTAGAATCCGTTTATTATGACGCCGGCTATAGTGACCATCCGCTTAATATGACGCAATTGCAGTGTTAGGTTTAGTTTTCATATAAAACTCCTTGTAACATTGTTCGGATTTAATGACTTCGCCTATAATGACATGTCGGTTTTTATGACCTAATTCGAAGAATTTTTTTCGGTTATAGTGACGGCTCGATCTTTTCGTTAACCAATCCATCCCTTCCATAGGACGTTGGATACGTGATATAGGTACGCGTACCGACATGTTCATTTTTAATTTTTCAGTCATCGCAGACATCGCAACATCGTAAAGCATTCACTATTGAGGAGAAAGGTGCAATTTTAGCCAAACTAGAAATGGAGAATCCAACTCAGCTCTCGCAAAAGAATTTTGTCACGGTCACTCGACAATTTCAATAATTTTGAAAAACAAGGACCGAATTAAGAAATCATTCAATTCAAATGTTTCAAAACCAAAATCAGCGGCCCTATGCTACAAGAAAAGACCCTTTTTTTGGCCTCTGGTTTTGGCAACCCAAACTTTAATTGCTCTGCTAGCTGGATTAGTCGATTCAAACCTCCTAGAAAAAATACCATCTATTTTGCCGAAACTCTGCTTTATATGACGTCCGGTTAATATGACGTCTTTACAATTTCCCTTCAATGTCATTATAAACGGATTTCACTGTAGTCTATAAAATTTGTAATAAATTCTTCTGAATCTGAATGTGCAATTCTTGCATGATTCTCTGCCATTCTAGACGCTCTCACACACACACAAGCGTTTTTCAAATGTTTCGCCGGCTATCTTGACGCTAAAATCAACACGTTGATCTTGGCGTCCGGCGTTGCGTCCAGCTCGGCGACTCGCCAGCGTGGCAGCGGATAGACATACACAGGCGTTTTTCGGGCTACTTTCGGGCGTTTTGGTCGCTTGCGGTGACGCTAGCTGCCAGAACGCCGAAAAAGTAGCCCGAAAAACGCCTGTGTATGTCTATCCGCTGCCACGCTGGCGAGTCGCCGAGCTGGACGCAACGCCGGACGCCAAGATCAACCGTGTTTGATTTTAGCGTCAAGATAGCCGGCGAAACGCATGAAAAACGCTTGTGTGTGTGTGTGTGTGTGTGTGTGTGTGTGTGTGTGTGTGTGTGTGTGTGTGTGAAAGCGTCTAGAATGGTAGAGAATCATGCAAGACTTCCACATTCAGAAGAATTCCTTACAAATTTTATAGAACTATTTAAGAGCAAAGAATATTCGAACAGAACACTAAAGAATAAAGCCCACGAAGAATTGTAAGCTTTATGTAAACAATATAACGATGAATGCGATATTGGTTTCGTAAAGAAAAAAATAAAAAGCCTCCGAGACTCATTCCGTAAAGAATACAAAAAGTTACGAGCTACGGAAAAGTCGGGTGCAAAAGAGTTCAATCGTTTGGCCAACCAGGAGGTTTCATTTCCTTAAATCGACCTGTAAGCGAACACTCTGCTAAGATCGATGAATAACATAAAGAATGTTTGAAATTACGTGTCTTTTTTGAGAATATATAAAACACCTAATTTGCATTCATTTTGAAAAACTTTTTATTGTTAATTGAAATATCAGTTGTGAAATTTATGTACGAAAATAATGCCAAATGGCTTCCTCTAGCTCTACATACGTTGCTGTTTCTAAACATTAACATAACTTATAAAGGGACTACGCCATCAATAAAAATGGAACGATACATGCTTCAAGAACGCATTGAAATTATTAAAATTCACTATAAAAATGGTGAAAAGTTGGCAGAGACTGATCGTATAACTCGATCTCTAGTCAGCGATCGGTGAGCTACTGAGACGCTTGTGTGTGGTCAAAATTGCACGAGCGTCTAGGACGCTCGCAAACGCTAGCTGCCAGAACGCCGAAAAACAAGCTTGTGTATGGGCCGCATTAGGTTTTCACTAAAGCTAGAAGGTATAGCAGATGTAATTTTAGATGTAATAATTATAGTGTTTTACTTTTATTTCTATCATTTCAAAGAAATATATTTAATTTATTTAATATGAATTTTTGGGTCCTTTATTCAGAAAAGTTGACGAACTCCGAAAAAAATTTACAAAAAGGCGGAAAACCTGCAATGTCCCAAATATTTTTTCGGTTGTCAAATTGAATTTTATTTTCTCAATGAACACAGCGATAAAAAATTTCATCCAAAATGGATGAAATTTTGTACAATTCTTCTTCTTTATTTATCATTCACGAATATGAAAATAGAATTGTAAAATATCAAACGGTTTCGTTACAACAGTCATTCTATTGTTTCGTTTAGACCTCTGAAAGAATGAAAAAAATTGTTTCGAGTTTTAGAGTCAAAATAATTGAATTATTGGAATGTCCAAACATTCTAGATGAATTTAAAAAAAATTCAAATTGCCACCCTGTATAGGTGTGATAAACATGTTGATCAGCTTAGGAGATAACTGAATATCACAACATACATGTTTGAAATTTCACATCGGAACCAAAACAAAGCTAATATTCAATGCATCAGACAGAGAATTTTGCCGTCCAGTTGAACAGTGTATATTCTGTGATTTATGTGCTACGTAACTGACTGAATCCAGTTGTCCGATTACATAATGTAGTGTTGTCTCTTTCTTAACGTTGGGAGTGGCTTACTTCAAGCAGTACGGTAAGGAACCTGCAGTAGTCGCAACGAATTATTTAATGCGTCTGACTGCCCGTAATACTCGAATCAGGTACCTGCTAACCATACTAATTGAATTAAGCCACTCCCAAAGATAAGAGAGAACAACACTACATTATTGCAACCAGATTCAAGCAGTTGCGCAGCACGTATATACAGGGTGTTTCATCATAAACTGGACAAACATATATTTTCGTGTAGAGGACATCGAGAAAATCATTTTTGCCTTATACAATATATCCCGTTTTCGAAGCATAAGCGAGATACAGAGTGTCAAATGTCATTTTTGAGCAAGATTCTTACAAGTGTGGTCAGTTATGTATAACACTTGGTGTAACGGTTTTTGGTCAAATCTCAGTATTTTTGGGTCCTCTATTAATTCAGAAAAGTGGACGAACTCCGAAAAAAAAATTTTTAAATGGCGGAAGACCTGCAATGTTCCAAATTTTTTTTGCGGTTGTCAAATGACTTTTGTTCTCTGAATGAACATAATTTTCTAAGAATTTCTGTGAAAAATTTTTTTCAAAAATCGAACACAAATTTTTTTTACATGTCTACAGCGATGAAAAAATTTCACTCGAAATGGATGAAATTTTGTACAATTGTACTTCTTGAATTATCAATCACGAATAGGAAAACAGAATTGTAAACTATCGAACGGTTTCGTTACTACAGTCATTCAAATGTTTCGTTCAGACCTCTGAAATAATGAAAAAATATTCGTTTTGAGTTCTAGAGTCAAAATAATCAAATTATTGGCATGTTAAAACATTCTTGATGAATTTATATAAAAAAATCAGTGAAACTTAGTTGGGACTCGAACTACAAACTACCGTTGCCTGGCAACGAATATTATTATCCTTAGAACAGTGCCATTTCCCTATTTAATATCTACGTCGGTTCGAGTCCCAACTAAGTTTCACTGATTTTTTTTGTATAAATTCATTCAGAATGTTTTAACATGCCAATCATGTAATTATTCTGACTCTAGAACTCAAAACAATTTTTTTTCCATTAGTTCAGAGGTCTGAACGAAACATTTGAATGACTATAGTAACGAAACCGTTCGATATTTTACAATTCTGTTTTCATATTCGTGATTGATAATTCAAGAAGCACAATTGTACAAAATTTCATCCCTTTCGAGTGAAATTTTTTCATCGCTGTAGACATGTAAAAAAAAATTTGTGTTCGATTTTTGAAAAAAATTTTTCACAGAAATTCTTAGAAAATTGTGTTCATTCAGAAAACAAAAGTCAATTTGACAACCGCAAAAAAAAAATTTTGAACATTGCAGGTCTTCCGCCATTTTGTAATTTTTTTCGGAGTTCGTCAACTTTTCTGAATAGAGGACCCAAAAATACTGAGATTTGACCAAAAACTGTTACACCAACTGTTATACATAACTGACCACACTCATAAGAATCTTGCTCAAAAAAGACATTGACACCCTGTATCTCGCTTATGCTTCGAAAACGGGATATATTGTATAAGGCAAAAATGATTCTCCCGATATCCTCTACACGAAAATATAATATGTTTGTCCAGTTTATGATGAAACATCCTGTATCTCTAATATACAACTGTTCAATGTTTCCCATGTGAATTTCCAAATCTGTATATATTATTCATGCTAAGAGATCAGATCTTCAAGATTCTATACTGTTCCCGTTATCAAACTGATCTTTCACTAAGAGTATTTTTTTTTCAATGTTCCGTTTGCAGCACACGCGTCGTTAAGTGTAATAGATAATTTCTTAGATAAAAATAAGTGTTCCGTATTTTGAAAAATGAAAATTATAGATTTCATAAAATGAGAATACATATGAATTTGTAATAAATTTACATGTTTTGTTTTTTCATGTCGTTTTTATTACATGATGTAGATGTAGCCGTGTTTTAGTGATACATTTAAAATCACATATACATATAATTTAAAAACGAAATAAGTTCTATTCACAAAATCTCAATTAATAGAATTTTTCTGTAACTGGAATATTCCCTAACTCGAAGTGAAAGTACTGTCCCTTGTAGATTCGAGTTCGGGAAGTTCCACTGTATTGATATGATCCAATTTTATAATTTTTAAGAGTTTGATTAAGTAAGTAGGCAGGATAAAAAATTGAGATTAATGTTACCATGGAAAAGAACTGTCAGTTAGAAATAAAATAAAATAGTGTAATGTCACAAAAATTTTCTTCTAGAATCCACCCTGAAAAGAGTCATATAAATCAATATAAATAGCTCAATAATTTGTTTGGATCGTGTAATTTCGAAACCAATTACAAATACAAATAAATTAAATAAGAATTACACGAAACCATAACAGTATATCCATACCTGACCCTAGTCACTCAACATCACTTCGAGAGAAAGGCCCTGAATACATGGCAATAGAACTCTGGGCACACTAGACAAATTCAATCTATTGTTCACCATAGAAGATTTAAGGAAGAAATTGATGAATTATTATAATATTGTGAACCATATGTAGTGTATACTTTTAAAGTGGCCAAACTTCAAGGGGGGATTGTGCGAATGATTGCAACACATAATCTCTCCGAACACTTGGTCAAAATGTTAACAGTTATTCTTCAATTTAACATTTCTTGATTTCACGAAATATTCAAGTTTTTTTCTAAAATTATCATTATTCGGTTTTCTTCATAGTCTCACCAATTTGGCCACATATGCGGAAAGGACAATAAATTTAACACAAGATGTGGGAGTCCGTATGAAGAAAAACTCTTATTAGGGACGTGGTACGTAGATGAATACCACGATTCTGAAGTTAAACAAAATTAGTCCTATTGTTCCAATAGTTTTTTCTATGAAATATTAATAATTATGCAAACGTTTTCTTTTAAGTAAAAACTACCTCATTAAGTGTACTTTCGAATGACATAACAACTTTAGTGCTAGCTGCTCATCATCTGCCATATCATGGCTAGCATGCTAACATCATGACAACATTTCTTGATTTCACGAAATATTTCGATTTTTTCCACTAAAATGATCATTATTCAGTTTTCCTTATAGTCTTATCAAATTTGACCACATATTCAGAAAGGACAATAACTTGGCTACAAGTTAAGAGAGTCTGCGCGTAGAAAAAACTCTTATTGCATGAGTGGTAAGGAGATGAATATCACGATTCTGAAATTAGTCCTATTGTTCCAATAGTTTTTTCTATGAAATATTAATAATTATGCAAACGTTTTCTTTTAAGTAAAAACTACCTCATTAAGTGTACTTTCGAATGACATAACAACTTTAGTGCTAGCTGCTCATCATCTGCCATATCATGGCTAGCATGCTAACATCATGACAACATTTCTTGATTTCACGAAATATTTCGATTTTTTCCACTAAAATGATCATTATTCAGTTTTCCTTATAGTCTTATCAAATTTGACCACATATTCAGAAAGGACAATAACTTGGCTACAAGTTAAGAGAGTCTGCGCGTAGAAAAAACTCTTATGCATGAGTGGTAAGGAGATGAATATCACGATTCTGAAGTTAACAAAATTAGTCCTATTTTTCCAATGGTTTTTTCAATGAAATATTTATAATTATACACACATTTCTTTTCAGTAGAAATGACCTCATTTAGTGGACTTTCGAATGACATATAAACTTTTGTGCTAGCTCCTCAACCTCCGCCATAATATCATGACTAACATGATAACAAAAAGTCTAAAAATTCCAAACCTGAATTTGCTCTATTTTGAAGCTTGCGCATTTAGCTCAACCCAGGAACATGAAGCTTTGGAACAGCTCAGGAATGAATAGTTATATAGTTTGATTAGCGTGAAGTTACCCACACATTCTCATCCACACTTTATGACGTGGGGACTGTCGCGTACGAACTATAGGGGAGTAAGTGTACAGTGTTGCCGGATTGATGTAAATTCCTTTTATATGTACATTCTACATAATATTTGTCAGCCAGGAGTTACATAGTGATCGTAGGCTGTATAAACAATTATTATGAACGTGTTGTAATACTAATTAGACTTACTAAGAAACAAAACTCACATGACAAAATTATTTATGTTGTTTCTTTCGGTGTGTTGTACATCGATCCAAATTGGAGTAGCTGAATTCTTGAGAAGACGAAATGGAAACGAATTTCTGCTCCACAAATGATACTTTTCGACCAAAAAAAAATTCTGATGTGGAAAATATTTTTCACGATTATCCTATTGAGAACTGGGTGTGCATCAAAAAAAAAATTCAGATATCGAAAATGTTTTTTTATGATTTTCCTATAAAGAACAGGTTGTGCATCCAATTAAAAAACGGTTTTGAATTAGTTGGATAAAACTCTACGGGAGTACGAAAGAGTTTTTTCTTGACAAACGATACTTTCCGAGAAAAAATTCAGATATCGAAAAACATTTTCGATATTTTTTTTCTCGAAAAGTATCGTTTGTCAAGAAAAAATTCTTCCGTACTCTTATACAGTATTATCCAAATAATTCAAAACCGATTTTTAATTGGATGCACACCCCGTTCTTCATAGGAAAATCATGGAAAAACATTTTCTATATCTGAATTTTTTTTCTCAAAAAGTATCGTTTGTCAAGAAAAAATTCTTTCGCACTCTTATAGAGTATTCGCCAAATAATTCAAAACCGATTTTTAATTGGATGCACACCCCGTTCTTCATAGGAAAATCATGGAAAAACATTTTCGATATCTGAATTTTTTTCTCGGAAAGTATCGTTTGTCAAGAAAAAATTCTTCCGTACTCTGATACAGTATTATCCAAATAATTCAAAACCGATTTTTAATTGGATGCACACCCCGTTCTTCATAGGAAAATCATGGAAAAACATTTTCGATATCTGAATTTTTTTCTCGGAAAGTATCGTTTGTCAAGAAAAAATTCTTTCGCACTCTTATAGAGTATTCGCCAAATGATTCAAATCCGATTTTTAATTGGATGCACACCCCGTTCTTCCTAGGAAAATCATGGAAAAACATTTTCGATAACTGAATTTTTTTTCTCGGAAAGCATCGTTTGTCAAGAAAAAATTCTTTCGCACTCTTATAGAGTATAAGCCAAACAATTCAGAACCGATTTTTAATTGGATGCACACCCTGTTCTTCATAGGAAAATCATGGAAAATCATTTTCGATAGGTATCTGAATTTTTTTCTTGGAAAGTATCGTTTGTCAAGAAAAAATTCTTTCGTACTCTTATAGAGTATTATCCAAATAACTCAAAACTGTCTTTAATTGGATGCACACCCCGTTCTTCATAGGAAAATCATGGAAAAACATTTTCGATATCTGAATTTTTTCTCGGAAAGTATCGTTTGTCAAGAAAAAATTCGTTCGCACTCTCATACAGTATTATCCAAATAATTCAAAACAGATTTTTAATTGGATGCACACCCCGTTCTTCATACGAAAATCATGGAAAAACATTTTCGATATCTGAATTTTTTTTCTCGGAAAGTATCGTTTGTCAAGAAAAAATTCTTTCGCACTCTTATAGAGTATTATCCAAATAACTCGAAACTGTTCTTCAATTGGATGCACACCCGTTCTTCATAGGAAAATCATGGAAAAACATTTTCGATATCTGAATTTTTTTTCTCGGAAAGTATCGTTTGTCAAGAAAAAATTCTTTCGTACTCTTATAGAGTATTATCCAAATAACTCAAAACTGTTCTTTAATTCGAAAGAATTTTTTCTTTACAAACGATACTTTCCGAGAAAAAAATTCAGATATCGAAAATGTTTTTCCATGATTTTCCTATGAAGAACGGGGTGTGCATCCAATTAAAAATCGGTTTTGAATTATTTGGATAATACTGTATAAGAGTACAAAAGAATTTTTTCTTGACAAACATACTTTCCGAGAAAAAAATTCAGATATCGAAAATGTTTTTCCATGATTTTCCTATGGAGAACGGGGTGTGCATCCAATGAAAATCGGTTTTGAATTATCTGGCGAATACTCTATAAGAGTGCGAAAGAAGTTTTTCTTGACAAACGATACTTTTTGAGAAAAAAAAAATTCAGATATAGAAAATGTTTTTCCATGATTTTCCTATGAAGAACGGGGTGTGCATCCAATTAAAAATCGGTTTTGAATTATTTGGATAATACTGTATAAGAGTACAAAAGAATTTTTTCTTGACAAACGATACTTTCCGAGAAAAAAATTCAGATATCGAAAATGTTTTTCCATGATTTTCCTATGGAGAACGGGGTGTGCATCCAATTAAAAATCGGTTTTGAATTATCTGGCGAATACTCTATAAGAGTGCGAAAGAAGTTTTTCTTGACAAACGATACTTTTTGAGAAAAAAAATTCAGATATAGAAAATGTTTTTCCATGATTTTCCTATGAAGAACGGGGTGTGCATCCAATTAAAAATCGGTTTTGAATTATTTGGATAATACTGTATAAGAGTACAAAAGAATTTTTTCTTGACAAACGATACTTTCCGAGAAAAAAATTCAGATATCGAAAATGTTTTTCCATGATTTTCCTATGGAGAACGGGGTGTGCATCCAATTAAAAATCGGTTTTGAATTATCTGGCGAATACTCTATAAGGGTGCGAAAGAATTTTTTCTTGACAAACGATACTTTTTGAGAAAAAAAATTCAGATATAGAAAATGTTTTTCCATGATTTTCCTATGAAGAACGGGGTGTGCATCCAATAAAAAATCGGTTTTGAATTATTTGGATAATACTGTATAAGAGTACAAAAGAATTTTTTTTTGACAAACGATACTTTCCGGGAAAAAAAATTCAGATATCGAAAATGTTTTTCCATGATTTTCCTATGAAGAACGGGGTGTGCATCCAATTAAAGAACAGTTTTGAGTTATTTGGATAATACTCTATAAGAGTACGAAAGAATTTTTTCTTGACAAACGATACTTTCCGAGAAAAAAATTCAGAAATCGAAAATGTTTTTCCATGATTTTCCTATGAAGAACGGGGTGTGCATCCAATTAAAAATCGGTTTTGAATTATTTGGCTAATACTCTATAAGAGTACGAAAGAATTTTTTCTTGACAAACGATACTTTCCGAGAAAAAAATTCAGATATCGAAAATGTTTTTCCATGATTTTCCTATGAAGAACGGGGTGTGCATCCAATTAAAAATCGGTTTTGAATTATTTGGCGAATACTCTATAAGAGTGCGAAAGAATTTTTTCTTGACAAACGATACTTTTTGAGAAAAAGAATTCAGATATAGAAAATGTTTTTCCATGATTTTCCTATGAAGAACGGGGTGTGCATCCAATTAAAGAACAGTTTTGAGTTATTTGGATAATACTCTATGAGAGTACGAAAGAATTTTTTCTTGACAAACGATACTTTCCGAGAAAAAAAATTCAGATATCGAAAATGTTTTTCCATGATTTTCCTATGAAGAACGGGGTGTGCATCCAATTAAAAATCGGTTTTGAATTATTTGGCTAATACTCTATAAGAGTACGAAAGAATTTTTTCTTGACAAACGATACTTTCCGAGAAAAAAATTCAGATATCGAAAATGTTTTTCCATGATTTTCCTATGAAGAACGGGGTGTGCATCCAATTAAAAATCGGTTTTGAATTATTTGGCTAATACTCTATGAGAGTACGAAATAATTTTTTCTTGACAAACGATACTTTCCGAGAAAAAAAATTCAGATATCGAAAATGTTTTTCCATGATTTTCGTATGAAGAACGGGGTGTGCATCCAATTAAAAATCAGTTTTGAATTATTTGGATAATACTGTATGAGAGTGCGAACGAATTTTTTCTTGACAAACGATACTTTCCGAGAAAAAAATTCAGATATCGAAAATGTTTTTCCATGATTTTCCTATGAAGAACGGGTGTGCATCCAATTAAAAACAGTTTTGAGTTATTTGGATAATACTCTATAAGAGTACGAAAGAATTTTTCTTGACAAACGATACTTTCCGAGAAAAAAATTCAGATACCTATCGAAAATGTTTTTCCATGATTTTCCTATGAAGAACAGGGTGTGCATCCATTAAAAATCGGTTCTGAATTGTTTGGCTTATACTCTATAAGAGTGCGAAAGAATTTTTTCTTGACAAACGATACTTTCCGAGAAAAAATTCAGTTATCGAAAATGTTTTCCATTTTTTCCTAGGAAGAACGGGGTGTGCATCCAATTAAAAATCGGATTTGAATTATTTGGCGAATACTCTATAGAGTGCGAAAGAATTTTTTCTTGACAAACGATACTTTCCGAGAAAAAATTCAGATATCGAAAATGTTTTTCCATGATTTTCCTATGAAGAACGGGGTGTGCATCCAATTAAAAATCGGTTTTGAATTATCTGGCGAATACTCTATAAGAGTGCGAAAGAATTTTTTCTTGACAAACGATACTTTTTGAGAAAAAAATTCAGATATAGAAATGTTTTTCCATGATTTTCCTATGAAGAACGGGGTGTGCATCCAATTAAAAATCGGTTTTGAATTATTTGATAATACTGTATAAGAGTACAAAAGAATTTTTCTTGACAAACGATACTTTCCGAGAAAAAATTCAGATATCGAAAATGTTTTTCCATGATTTTCCTATGGAGAACGGGGTGTGCATCCAATTAAAAATCGGTTTTGAATTATCTGGCGAATACTCTATAAGAGTGCGAAAGAAGTTTTTCTTGACAAACGATACTTTTTTGAGAAAAAAAAATTCAGATATAGAAAATGTTTTTCCATGATTTTCCTATGAACAACGGGGTGTGCATCCAATTAAAAATCGGTTTTGAATTATTTGGCTAATACTCTATAAGAGTACTAAAGAATTTTTTCTTGACAAACGATACTTTCCGAGAAAAAAATTCAGATATCGAAAATGTTTTTCCATCCATGATTTTCCTATGAAGAACGGGGTGTGCATCCAATTAAAAATCGGTTTTGAATTATTTGGCGAATACTCTATAAGAGTGCGAAAGAATTTTTTCTTGACAAACGATACTTTTTGAGAAAAGAATTCAGATATAGAAAATGTTTTTCCATGATTTTCCTATGAAGAACGGGTGTGCATCCAATTAAAGAACAGTTTCGAGTTATTTGGATAATACTCTATAAGAGTACGAAGAATTTTTTCTTGACAAACGATACTTTCCGAGAAAAAAATTCAGATATCGAAAATGTTTTTCATATGATTTTACTATGAAGAACGGGGTGTGCATCCAATTAAAAATCGGTTTTGAATTATTTGGCTAATACTCTATAAGAGTACGAAAGAATTTTTCTTGACAAACGATACTTTCCGAGAAAAAAATTCAGATATCGAAAATGTTTTTCCATGATTTTCCTATGAAGAACGGGGTGTGCATCCAATTAAAAATCGGTTTTGAATTATTTGGCTAATACTCTATGAGAGTACGAAAGAATTTTTTCTTGACAAACGATACTTTCCGAGAAAAAAAATTCAGATATCGAAAATTTTTTCCATGATTTTCCTTTGAAAACGGGGTGTGCATCCAATTAAAAATCGGTTTTGAATTATTTGGCGAATACTCTATAAGAGTGCGAAAGAATTTTTTCTTGACAAACGATACTTTTTGAGAAAAAAAATTCAGATATAGAAAATGTTTTTCCATGATTTTCCTATGAAGAACGGGGTGTGCATCCAATTAAAAATCGGTTTTGAATTATTTGGATAATACTGTATAAGAGTACGAAAGAATTTTTTCTTGACAAACGATACTTTCCGAGAAAAAAATTCAGATATCGAAAATGTTTTTCCATGATTTTCCTATGGAGAACGGGGTGGCATCCAATTAAAAATCGGTTTTGAATTATCTGGCGAATACTCTATAAGAGTGCGAAAGAAGTTTTTCTTGACAAACGATACTTTTTGAGAAAAAAATTCAGATATAGAAAATGTTTTTCCATGATTTTCCTATGAAGAACGGGGTGTGCATCCAATTAAAAATCGGTTTTGAATTATTTGGATAATACTATAAGAGTACAAAAGAATTTTTTCTTGACAAACGATACTTTCCGAGAAAAAAATTCAGATATCGAAAATGTTTTCCATGATTTTCCTATGAAGAACGGGGTGTGCATCCAATTAAAAATCGGTTTTGAATTATTTGGCGAATACTCTATAAGAGTACGAAAGAATTTTTTCTTGACAAACGATACTTTCCGAGGAAAAAATTCATTAATCGAAAATGTTTTTCCATGATTTTCCTATGAAGAACGGGGTGTGCATCCAATTAAAAATCGGTTTTGAATTATTTGGCTAATACTCTATAAGAGTACGAAAGAATTTTTCTTGACAAACGATACTTTTCGAGAAAAAAATTCAGATATCGAAAATGTTTTTCCATGATTTTCCTATGAAGAACGGGGTGTGCATCCAATTAAAAATCGGTTTTGAATTATTTGGCGAATACTCTATAAGAGTGCGAAAGAATTTTCTTGACAAACGATACTTTTGAGAAAAAGAATTCAGATATAGAAAATGTTTTTCCATGATTTCCTATGAAGAACGGGGTGTGCATCCAATTAAAGAACAGTTTTGAGTTATTTGGATAATACTATGAGAGTACGAAAGAATTTTCTTGACAAACGATACTTTCAGAGAAAAAAATTCAGATATCGAAAATGTTTTTCCATGATTTCCTATGAAGAACGGGGTGTGCATCCAATTAAAAATCGGTTTTGAATTATTTGGCGAATACTCTATAAGAGTGCGAAAGAATTTTTCTTGACAAACGATACTTTTGAGAAAAAAAATTCAGATATAGAAAATGTTTTTCCATGATTTCCTATGAAGAACGGGGTGTGCATCCAATTAAAAATCGGTTTGAATTATTTAGATAATACTGTATAAGAGTACAAAAGAATTTTTTCTTGACAAACGATACTTTCCGAGAAAAAAATTCAGATATCGAAAATGTTTTTCCATGATTTTCCTATGAAGAACGGGTGTGCATCCAATTAAAAATCGGTTTTGAATTATTGGGCGAATACTCTATAAGAGTACGAAAGAATTTTTTCTTGACAAACGATACTTTTTGAGAAAAAAAATTCAGATATAGAAAATGTTTTTCCATGATTTTCCTATGAAGAACGGGGTGTGCATCCAATTAAAAATCGGTTTTGAATTATTTGGATAATACTGTAAGAGTTGAAGTGGGGTAAACGATGAAATGGGGCAATTGTGATAACGGTTATATATTTCCAGATCAATCATTATACTGCTGCCATCTATAAAACACGATCTTCAAATTGCAAGCGAACCACTAAACACTAGAACGAAGAATTACTTGTCAGTATGGTTGTAAGCAAAGTGAATGTATTCTCAACGTACCTTAAAATTTCAGTAGTACGTCTCGTACTTTATTTGGTGTAAATTTTTTAATTGATGAGTTAAGTCTGTTTATTATTTCCAGATTATTATAACATTTTATAATGTGTTTTAAATACTTTAACTCATAAATTGCGCTGGTTTTCTTTTTGTATATATTACATTTGCCCCGCACGAAATGCTTTTGGGGTAAAATGTGAATATTACATTTGAGGCAATGTGATATATGAATAGGCGTGGTTCTTTCATATTTGAAGTGTTCTTTTGACGGTATAATTATCTTAATGAGGAAAAATAAGTTTAATTAAAATATAACGTTTATAAGATATTAGTTGTTTTGCTTAATTTGTTTTTACTCCTTTTTGTTCAGAAGCTGAAGTTAATTTCACATTTTTTTGCCCACTGAAATAAGGTCATCAATTTTTCATTAAGTGAAATATTTATTTTTGTAAAAAACAAAGTATTCATAATGTAAGTTTTTATACATTTTACCCAATCCTTTCCAAATAACTTGTCATAGGAATTGAAAGTTTTAACACATTTACCCCAAATTCTGGGGCAATTGTGATTTACGGCATCATTTTTTTTTAAATTACCCAACATTTCTCAGAGAAAGATTTCAAGAGTAACAAGAATACAATCAATAGAGAACTATATTGTGATCATGCTTGCATTTTTTTGGAATGTCAGCTTTGTTCAAAATGTTAATTATAACACTTTGTTTATGATCTAATCAAATACTATATCACATTTACCCCACTTCACCTTATAAGAGTACAAAAGAAATTTTTCTTGACAAACGATACTTTTCCGAGAAAAATTCAGATATCGAAAATGTTTTTCCATGATTTTCCTATGAAGAACGGGGTGTGCATCCAATTAAAAATCGGTTTTGAATTATTTGGGCTAATACTCTATAAGAGTACGAAAGAATTTTTTCTTGACAAACGATACTTTCCGAGAAAAAAATTCAGATATCGAAAATGTTTTTCCATGATTTTCCTATGAAGAACGGGGTGTGCATCCAATTAAAAATTGGTTTTGAATTATTTGGCTAATACTCTATGAGAGTACGAAAGAATTTTTCTTGACAAACGATACTTTCCGAGAAAAAAAAATTCAGATATCGAAATGTTTTCCATGATTTTCCTATGAAGAACGGGGTGTGCATCCAATTAAAAATCGGTTTTGAATATTTGGCGAATACTCTATAAGAGTGCGAAAGAATTTTTTCTTGACAAACGATACTTTTGAGAAAAAAAAATTCAGATATAGAAAATGTTTCCATGATTTTCCTATGAAGAACGGGGTGTGCATCCAATTAAAAATCGGTTTTGAATTATTTGGATAATACTGTATAAGAGTACGGAAGAATTTTTTCTTGACAAACGATACTTTTCGAGAAAAAAAATATCGAAAATGTTTTTCGATATCTGAATTTTTTTCTCGGAAAGTATCGTTTGTCAAGAAAAAACTCTCTTTACTCCCGTAGAGTTTTATCCAACTAATTCAAAACCGTTTTTATTTTTTTTATTGGATGCACAACCTGTTCTTTATAGGAAAATCATAAAAAAACATTTTCGATATCTGAATTTTTTTTTTGATGCACACCCAGTTCTCAAAAGGATAATCGTGAAAAATATTTTCCACATCAGAATTTTTTTTTGGTCGAAAAGTATCATTTTGGAGCAGAAATTCGTTTTCATTTCGTCTTCTCAAGAATTCAGCTACTCCAATTTGGATCGATGTACAAAACACACCGAAAGAAACAACATAAATAATTTTGTCATGTGAGTTTTGTTTCTTAGTAAGTCTAATTAGTATTACAACACGTTCATAATAATTGTTTATACAGCCTACGATCACTATGTAACTCCTGGCTGACAAATATTATGTAGAATGTACATATAAAAGGAATTTACATCAATCCGGCAACACTGTACACTTACTCCCCTATAGTTCGTACGCGACAGTCCCCACGTCATAAAGTGTGGATGAGAATGTGTGGGTAACTTCACGCTAATTATAGTTTGAGATCATCCCAGACAAAATAATTAGACAATTGATGAAAGAATTTATAGAGAAAAAAACATTGTTCACCACTGATAATTTGATATGAAATATGAAAAATACATACCTTGTACCATTTGGCAAATTCTTTTCGACACCTCCTAAGAGTAGACACAAAATAGCTCTCTTTATATATTCATGACCATGGATGGAAGGTGCCAATGACTTTGCTAATAAACCACATATATCATCAGTTGACTTAGCTAGTTTTTTGCATTTAAGTATATCATCTCTTGAAATGGACAGAGTTGCTTCTTTACTGATTTGGGTAATATATTAGCTATTATGATAGCTCGAAATGTTCCAGTGGTGTAGCTTCCTTGTTTGCTTGGCATACACCTGAAATTTCCTACAACTTGAATTCTATCCCCTGGTTTACATTTATCAACTAAATCATTATCACAAATAATATCAATAGATCTAGGTAATTGACCAGCTGGGGCCTTCTCTGGCATTTCCTGAATTGATAAAGTTTGATGATCTTTAAACTGTGATAAGCCGTATTCAGTCTCCAACAAATTACCATCTTCGTCTTGAGTTGGATAAACTACCGATGAAGGAAATGCTTCTAAAGAAGTTAAATCAGCATACTTCCTTTCCATCACTCTTTTAGTTGCTGGACAATAATGCACACTCTTTGTGATTTTAGGGTGAATTAAAGAACATCTTGTCACAATCCCTTCACAACAAACTAAATTACCAAGATATTTAGATGTTAATGTACGTGGAGTTACATGGTTGTTACCAAAACTTCCTTCAAATGCAATGAAAAACTCATTATTCTTTGTAAATTCACTATCTGATCTAGATACATATTCCTTCAGTGCCTTTTCAAAGGCAAGTAATTCTTCAAACGCATTGGTCAGTAAATTTTTTGCTCTAGAAGGATTTTTCGCTCTCAAATCATTGATATTAACTAAGAGCCTCCTATTTTTTTTTCGCACCATCTCAGTAACAAGCTGCGAGTATTTCCCTTGATCTTCCTCATCGTCTAGGAAATCTAGATATTCTCTCAACGCATCTTCCAAGTTGTGCTTCAATGTTTCTGTATCTGTATCCATTTTCTTATAACCAATAAAATTTCAAATCCAAATATAAAAGTATGATACCGCACAATATTCCTTCGTTTTATTTGTGTATTTCTTGAAATTCACACAGTCACACACACAGAACACCCAGTAATGTTTATTTATTATTGGCGGGAAAACTAAGCCGTTGTGGACCACAGAAGACAAAATAAAGGATCATAGATATCTTTTTTTTTTATCTATGATCGTAGACAAATTGGCTTCTGCTGACCAACGGTACGCACTCTGGTGGCGGAAATCGAAATTGAACTAACATAAGACCAAGACGCGTTCGGCAATTACATCCCAGATCGGACAGATTTTTTGTCACGTGACTGCAGATATGTCTGATAGCGTTTTCTTTTGGGAAAACTGGTGCGCACTAGAATTGTCCCAGTGCAACATGAGTGCAATTTTTGATGGGCATTTCATTGTTCTTTGTACCAATGGAACACAAAATATTGCACTGGGGCAATTCTGGTGCGCACCAGTTTTCCCAAAAGAAAACGCTATTACAAATCTTTCTCGATTGTTTATAACCCTTTTTGTTGAGATGCGTGAAAATGCCTGATTTTTGTAACGGCGAGCTGCGTATTGAATTTTCACTGTGATTTCAACTCCCGCTCCTTTCCATTAAACCGGTTTTTCTGTCGCGCTTGATGCGAGATAATAATTCACAGATACAACATAATGAACGAAAATTCAACTTATCTTTATACAGGGTGGTCGAGCTGACTCCCTGATTTTTAAATTAAACAAAAACAAATCCAATTTCCAACATCAATTATTCAAAAGTGTGATAGAATCTTTGAGAAATTAGGAGATGATATCGAATCCAAAAATCTTGTCACAGAATTGCTTCCTTTGAGTCACAATTTGTAATAAGAAAAGTCACCTATAGTCCGTTCAAGAAAGGTTGAGCACATAGTAGGCGTTTCATTATTTATCTGAAGTTGGCAGTATTTACTGTCATAAAGTAAAATTAAGTCAACGTTGCCGAATGTAGGTACTCGGCCTCGTCCGACGAGCTTGCGAGTTATGAGAGAACTCTATGCAATATTGACAAAATTGCGTATCGATCTGACATGGAAATAAAGAACATAACCTAGAATTTTAATATACACAGTGGAATATGCCAAATTTCCATGGCCAACCGACGGATCAACCTTTCGTGAACGGAGTATATTAGATGTTAAATTATTTGGAGGAGAGCAACTTATCAGAAAATTATCCAAAAATTGTGATTGTTCTCCGGATACTCATCACAATGCCGGTGACAGTAGCTAGTGGAGAACGTTCGTTTTCAAAATTAAAAATTATTTGCGCTCTGTGATGCACCAGGAAAGATTTTCTGACTTAGCAATAATTGCTATTGAACATAAAATTAACGAAAAACTTTGTTTTGACGATATCATTGATGATTTTGCCCGTATCAAATCCAGACGTGTGTGTTATTGTAGTGTGCTGACGAGTTTGTGCGTTAGTATTGTGATAAATATAACTTATGTGATTGACGAATTTTTAGAATGTTATATTTTTCGTACTTAGATAGGCTGAATTGTTCTGTTCTCTTTGTTTTTATTCATGAATATTTTTTATTGTTTGATGTTATTTTCATAAAAATGTTATAAATATACTCCCTTAAATTTTTTCTATGGGGATTTATATTTTACGAATATAATGTTTTTTTTCTGGAAATGTGTGATGTGATAACTTAGATCCTTGGTTTGCATGAATTAAATGAAATAATTCGTGTTTGTTAGATTGAGAAATCTTCACCACACAAGAATAAAATGAAAATTGCGAAATCCCATTACAGATATTTTAATAATCTGGTAGAAATGAATTGAAATTTGTTTGTTTTATTTTTGCTGTTTTGTTTTATCCAAAAAGGGGGAGCTGTGTGATGATGGGGTTTGATCGTATTGTCGATGCTTCTGATGGTAGGGCTAGGGGCGCCCGAAAATTCCTTGCTTCAGGCGCCAAATTTACTAGCGCCGGGCCTGCGGATTGGATAGACTGTAGATTCAGAGACAAGAATTAGTTGTACTTTCTGATTATTGTTGAATATGTTCTCTATAATCTGTTTTAAACAGATAATATCGCGTGAACAATGTCTGGCGACTCCAAAATGAAAATATACTATTATAACGGTGATACTTAAAAGTCCATTAGTATATAAAGGGTAGAATCAAATACGAACTAGATGTTTTCCCTTTTATTTTAAAACTATTCGAAACGAAATGTTGATTCAAATGAGATAATTAAAAGACATAGAAACATTATTACAACAAAACCGATTCTATTCTGATTCATATAATTCAATACTTAAATGTTTCTGAGCACGAGTGAAACTAGTGAAATCCCGTAATTAATATTTACAATTCATAGAAAAGGGTATGAAATTTACAATTCAGCTCAGACCCATTGTTTTCATGGAACAAAATTTCAACAGTCTAGAATCCACCTCTGTTGAGGCCACCTCTTCTTGGGCGCCACGCCCTCTATTGATATCAGGACCGCCTCTTCCTCTTGATCTACCGCCCCTTGGTCACCCCTCATTATTCCTCTCCATACACGTTGACCTCTGAAATTATCAGTGGGGGGCCTCCTCTGAAACTGTCATCTGGGGGGCAATTTCTGAAATTATCCCCATTTGGTGGTGGACCTCCCCTAAAATTATCACTTATTGGTGGGATAGCACTTCTGAAGTTGTCACCATTTGGGGGAATCCCTCTGAAATTATCACTGTTTGGCGTAACTCCTCTGAAGTTATCACTATTAGGTGGTGGGCCACCTCTGAAATTGTCACTAATGGGTGCGGTACCACTTCTGAAATTATCACCATTAGACGGGGGGGCACTGCGAAAGTCTGTATTGGGTGGACCACCCCTAAAATTATCACTGTTATGTAGTGGTCCACTTCGAAAGTCATTGTTGGGAGGACCACCTCGAAAATCATTGTTTGGCGTTCTGAAGTTTTCATTATTCATAGCACCTCTGAACCTATCAGGGGGAGGTCCTGCTCTGAATCCTTCATTTTGTGGACCCCTAAAGTTATTAGGAGAATTA
Organism: Propylea japonica; assembly: GCA_013421045.1. Taxonomy (NCBI): domain Eukaryota; kingdom Metazoa; phylum Arthropoda; class Insecta; order Coleoptera; family Coccinellidae; genus Propylea; species Propylea japonica. Next base: position 41,246 of record JACDNR010000583.1, read on the forward strand.
TTCCAATTTCCGTCTTTTTGTCCGAAGTTTCTCTCGTTCCTCTTAAAGTTACCACCTTCTCTGAAGTTAGGTGGATGAACTCTGAAATCTCTATTGACATTAAATTGACTGGGTTGTCCGTTTCTTTGCCATCTTTCTGGTTCCTCATAATAATCATCATCATAATCTTTATTTTCATCATATTGGTCCCTGGAATCCTCCTCTTCTATAAATTCGTTATCAAATTGCCTAAAATCTTCATCTTGCATTGAAATATTACCCTGATTTCCAATATCCCTGGATCGAAAATCCATATCCTGTTTGCGATTGTTTCTGAAATCTACATTCATTCGGATATCGTTATCCCCAGGTTTGTTATTAACATTTGCATTTTTCATCCAAAAATCATTATCACTGTTACCAGTGGAGGAGGTATTTTGAGTAACAACTCCAGTTGTAGCTGAGAAATTGTTCGATAAAACTGCTTCTTTATCTGATGGATCAATTAAATAATTCTTCGTTATCATCCTTGATAGGCATCACATCATGAAGTTCTTCTATTTCTCCTGAATCTATATATTTTTGTAAGGCTTCAGGTCCGTCTGCTATAGCTTGCTCAAGTTTCGAACCAGCTGAAAAAAAATTACTTAAAGGTATATTCTTCCCAGTTGTTCATTTGATCAGCATCAATACATTAATGAATCAAAGTTGTTGAAATGGCTATGGAACCAGAGATGCTCACAAGATTAATCTATCACAAGGAAGCAAATTCAAAGTCAAAATAAAGTAGCCCTGGTCTTCTTGCAAGATCATCAATAATTTAGTTTTCGGAAATTGGCACAGCTAGGGGTGTAAAGACATCATAGCTACTCACTTCTGGATCTAACAATGGATCTTCTTGGGGGGATATATTTCTCTTATCTTTGAAAACAAATTACCCTGCCCATATCAAGATGTTATGAATATGATAGGATTTCAATTCATAATGAGGTCTTCGGAAAAATTGTGAGCAACTCAATTATTAATTTAGCGATTAATAAACTAGATTAACTAGAACATTGAATGACTATTTTGTTTCAAAATTTTGTCAATTCATAAAAAATATTGCTTTCTTGATTGATTTAATAGTAGGGGAGCCCACGTAGCTAAATCGGGATTTATTCGAGTGACCTATTGGGTTGCGAAGCTTAGATGATAAGAAGCAAAAAATGTCATATAATTTATGGGGGTGGTCGTACGCCATTTTGAAATACATCTGTATGGCCTAGACGTGCTGTCTCTCAATCTGACTATAATTTGGAGGGATTCGCCGAATCTGACAATTAAAGGGATAGGAAAGCCCTCTCTAATTTATGTTGAGTTTGACATCTGTTGGCGAGTGACATATCAAATTATGACGGGATTACAGAAAGGCATCGTTTTATATTGGCGCGATAGAATCTACGGCACTGCCAAACTTACAGATGACGTTTTTTTTAAACTTCTAGCCTTTCCACTTCTTTTCGTCACTCTCAAATTGTCAGGTTAAGGGAATATATACACGTTTCAGCATTTAACTAACCCACCCTACCTCAATCTGGCGGATTGGAGAACATCAAATGATCGATATTTTTTTTACTAATCTGATTCTTCATCCTGACCGGTGGCCGTATATACAGGGTGGCCGGACGATTGACGTCCAAAAGAGATCCCTCGTCTCATGGGGTATTCGAATCACCCCCATGTATGTTATGCGATTTTTCACGGTTTACGAGTTATGAATTTTTCTATAAACTTTTGAGAATATTCAACTTGACACATTAAAAAAGATATTAAAAAAAGTACAAGAGTTTTCTGATATATTTTTTTTGTAAATAAATCGCCATGAAATGTACTTTTATACATAAAATGACCAGCATCGTATATTTGATAAAAATTATAGAAATGTTGGTCTCAAGTGAAAAAGTTACATATTTTGGATCATGATCTAAATTTTCAAATTTAAATTAAAAATGTAAACAGGCTACTTCATGGTTTCTCAGTAGGCTTAAAAACTGCGCTCAACACTCAGCTTTCAGAATCATTAATAAAAATGGTACTCAACAGTCTACTTCTGCTAGAATTAGCCTCCAAAGTCAGCGAGGTGGAAAAAATCAAAGAACTAGACATTTACTCAAGAATTATTTTTTGCCATTTTAAGATTTGACTGATCAAGTTATGATAGAAAATGCTTAAAATTTGCTTTAGGAGAAAAGTTTTGGATAAGAAAAGAAAAAGGTATGGCAATAAATCACACATCATGTAGATAAAAAAATTAATTTATAAAAATTACAATAAAAAAAAATAAATGAATAAATAAATTTTGGAAGGTGTAGAATGGTGTGTATGAGGCTGAAGGTGGCCTTTTTGAAAACCTATTGTGAATTTTATAAATAAGTTTCTTTTTATCTACATGATGTGTGATTTATTGCCATACCTTTTTTCCTATCTAAAACGTTTCTTCTAATGCTTATTTCATTAATTTTCAGCATTTTATATCATAACTTGATCAGAAAATCTTAAAATGGCAAAAACTTATTCTTGAGTAAATGTCAAGTTCTTTGATTTTATCCACTAGCTGACTTCGAAGGCTAATTCTAGCAGAAGTATACTGTGGAGTACCATTTTTCATTAATGATTCTGAAAGCTGAGTGTTGAGTGCAGTTTTTAAGCCTACTAAGAAACCATGAAGTAGCCTGTTCACATTTTTAATTTAAATCGGAAAATTTAGATCGTGAACCAAAATACGTAACTTTTTCACTTGAGACCAAATTTCCATAATTTTATCCCAGTTACGATGCTGGTTATTTTATGTATAAAAGTACATGGCGATTTATTTACAGAAAAAATATATCAGAAAACTCTTGTACTTTTTTTAATATCTTTTTTAATATGGTCAAGTTGAAAATTCTCAGAAGTTTATAAAAAAATCATAACTCGGAAACCGTGAAAAATCGCATAACATACATGGGGGTGATTCGAATACCCATGAGACGAGGGATCTGTTTTTTTCTTTTGGACGTCAATCGTCCGGCCACCTGTATAGGTACTCAACCAAGTGAAAGGCATCACCCTGTTTATTAATTTGCCGCGCTCTAGTAAGTACCGAAATCCTCGCTTGGCTGCCATACTATAATGCTTTTATAAGTAGGAAATGCCAAAAAAGTAATTGAACGTAAAAAAAATACTTACGTTCTACAGGAATCAACTTTCCATAAACAATAATGGCATTCGGATTTATCTTTTCTAAAGGTACAACACCAGGAGCATTTTCAACGAGATGATTAAGACTTCGTGATAGATCAGAATTATCCTCTGTGAAATATAAACTTGAATTAAAAAATATTCATTGCAAGCATATTAAATACGAGGGCTTCATTGAAAAAC
>JACDNR010000584.1:0-80944 GCA_013421045.1 Propylea japonica
TTATAGGTAAATTAATTCTCTACAAACGCCTTATTGACCACTTTCTTCCATAACCCACCGTTTCGAAAATATATCGAATAACTTGGGAGGAGATGGAAAATGATATTTTTTCATCTATTAATGAAAATAAATCGGTCTCTGTTCATCTGATCAGAATGATTAATACCTCATTTTTTAGGATAGTTGATTCTCTACAAAAGCCCTTTTGACCAATTTTCTCCATAACCTACCGTTTTGAAAATATATCGAATAAACTTGGGAGGAGATGGAAAATGACATTTTTTCATCTATTAATGAAAATAAATCGGTCCTGTTCATCCGATCAGAATGATTAATACCTCATTTTATAGTTAAATTAATTCTCTAACGAACGCCCTATGGACCACTTTTTCCATAACCTACCGTTTTGAAAATATATCGAATAAACTTGGGAGGAGATGGAAAAATGACATTTTTTCATCTATTAATGAAAATAAACGGTTTTCTGTTCATCCGATCAGAATGATTAATACCTCATTTTATAGGTAATTAATTCTCTACAAACGCCCTATTGATCACTTTTTTCCATAACCCACCGTTTCGAAATATATCGAATAAACTTGGGAGGAGATGGAAATGATATTTTTTCATCTATTAATGAAATAAATCGGTCTCTGTTCATCCGATCAGAATGATTAATGCCTCATTTTTTAGGTAAATTGATTCTCTACAAAAGCCTTATTGACCACTTTTCTCCATAACCTACCGTTTTGAAAATTATCGAATAAACTTGGGAAGACATGGAAATGACATTTTTTCATCTATTAATGAAAATAAATCGGTCTCTGTTCATCCGATCAGAATGCTTAATACCTCATTTTATAGGTAAATTAATTCTCTACAAACGCCCAATTGACCTCTTTTTTCCATAACATACCGTTTTGAAATATATCGAATAAACTTGGGAGGAGATGAAAAATTACATTTTTTCATCTATTAATGAAAATAAATTGGTCTCTGTTCATCCGATCAGAATGATTAATACCTCATTTTTTAATTAAATTTATTCTCTACAAAGCCCTATTGACCACTTTTCCCATAACCTACCATTTTGAAAATAAATCGAATAAAAACTTGGGAGGAGATGAAAATGACATTTTTTTCATCTATTAATGAAAATAAATCGGACTCTCTTCATCCGATCAGAATGACTAATACCTCATTTTATAGTAAATTAATTCTTCTCTACGAACGCCCTATTGATCACTTTTTTCCATAACCTACCGTTTTGAAAATATATCGAATAAACTTGGGAGGAGATGGAAAATGACATTTTTTCTTCTATTATCAAAAATAAAATCGGTCTCTGTTCATCCGATCAGAAGGATTAATACCTCATTTTATAGGTAAATTAATTCTCTACAAACGCCTTATTGACCACTTCTTTCCATAACCCACCGTTTCGAAAATATATCGAATAACTTGGGGGAGATGAAAAATTACATTTTTTCATCTATTAATGAAAATAAATCGGTCTCTGTTTCATCAGATCAGAATGACTAATACCTCATTTTATAGGTAAATTAATTCTCTACAACGCCCAATGACCACTTTTTTCCATAACCTACCGTTTTGAAAATATATCGAATAAACTTGGAGGAGATGGAAAATGACATTTATTCATCTATTAATGAAAATAATTCGGTCTCTGTTCATCCGATCAGAATAATTAATACGTCAATCTCTAGGTAAATTAATTCTCTACAAACGCCCTATTGACCACTTTTTTCCATAACCCACCGTTTTGAAAATATATCGAATAAACTTGAAAGGAGATGGAAAATGATATTTTTTCATTTATTAATGAAAATAAATCGGTCTCTGTTCATCTGATCAGAATGATTGATACCTCATTTGATGGATAAATTAATTCTTTACAACGCCCTATTGACCACTTTTCTCCATAACCTACCGTTTTGAAAATATATCGAATAAACTTGGGAGGAGATGAAAATGACATTTTTTTCATCTATTAATGAAAATAAATCGGTCTCTGTTCATCCGATCAGAATGATTAATACCTCATTTTATAGGTAAATTAATTCTCTACGAACGCCTCATTGACCACTTTTTCCATAACCTGTCGTTTTGAAAATATATCGAATAAACTTGGGAGGAGATGGAAAATGACATTTTTTCTTCTATTATTGAAAATAAATCGGTCTCTGTTAATCCGATCAGAATGATTAATACCTCATTTTATAGGTAAATTAATTCTCTACAAACGCACTTTGACTACTTTTTTCTATAACCCACCGTTTTGAAAATATATCGAATAAACTTGGGAGGAGATGGAAAATTTCTCTACAAAAGCCCTATTGACCACTTTTCTCCATAACCTACCGTTCTGAAAATATATCGAATAAACTTGGGAGGAGATAGAAAATGACATTTTTTCATCTATTAATGGAAATAAATCGGTCTCTGTTCATCCGATCAGAATGATTAATACCTCATTTTATAGGTAAATTAATTCTCTACGAACGCCTCATTGACCACATTTTTCCATAGCCTACCGTTTTGAAAATATATCGAATAAACTTGGGAGGAGATGGAAAAATGACATTTTTTCTTCTATTATTGAAAATAAATCGGTCTCTGTTCATCCGATCGGAATGATTAATACCTCATTTTATAGGTAAATTAATTCTCTACAAACGCCTTATTGACCACTTTCTTTCATAACCCCGTTTCGAAAATATATCGAACAAACTTGGAGGAGATTGAACATGATATTTTTTCATCTATTAATGAAAATAAATCGGTCTCTGTTCATCTGATCAGAATGATTAATACCTCATTTTTTAGGTAAATTGATTCTCTACAAAAGCCTTATTGACCACTTTTCTCCATAACCTACCGTTTTGAAAATATATCGAATAACTTGGGAAGAGATGGAAAATGACATTTTTCATCTATTAATGAAAATAAATCGGTCTCTGTTCATCCGATCAGAATGCTTAATACCTCATTTTATAGGTAAATTAATTCTCTACAAACGCCCAATTGACCACTTTTTTCCATAACCTACCGTTTTGAAAATTATCTATATTAATAAAACAGGATCTATGGTTACTGTTTAATTGCCAGATCTATTAAACGACTGCACCAAATTCGACAATCCTTTTTTTGTTGTGTTCATTATTGTTAGGTCAAGGTTTTTTCAACAGAATATTCAAAAAAAATTGTTCGGAAAAAATAAAAGGCTTTCCTTTTCTTCTTCTTTGATGTATTTTGGGTTGCCTAATCTTATCATAGAGTACTTATGTTATACTGATTTTGACATTTGAACAAAGTGAAGTTTCATCGAGAAAAACGAAAATTTTAAATTTTAATTAGAAATAACGTATGAACTAGCATATTATACAACAATTTTTACATAAAGGTACCATACGAGGTATGTTATATATTAGAATTTGTGTACTGTGATAACATGAAATATGTGATATATGTATTATTATATTATTAATTCTACTATTGTTATTCAGGAAGAGGATATTTGCGGTTCAGATATATCAATAGAAACTGACCAATTTCAAGTTACATTTTCAACCCAAGAAAATTGGTTCAGATGAAGTTCCCAAGGTGAAGCAAGAAACCAACGAAGATAAATAGGTACCATTGAACATATAATTGGAGGAACATGAAATATCTACACATATTAGTGTATATCAATGCTGCTATTGTTATTCAAGAAGTGGATATTTACATTTCAGATAGATTAATATAAGATGGTGAAAGCAGTGAATCCATCCGGTGAATAGAAGAACACTGTTGAAAAATCGAAACCTTTGGGGACATGTGAGTGTTCAGAATATTAGATTAATCTAAGTAACAGTAATTCATGATGATAATGCTACATTTCATTGAGGTTTTCTCATATCTTTAACTTTAATATCAATGTGTTTTCCCCACAATAGTTCCATATGTAGCCTATTCATTTTGAAAAGTTTCGTGCTCCTGAGTAACTCAAAAGCTCCAAATACGGCTTGCCATTTGCTGCGCACAAGCACTGGTACAGCTCAGGAGCTCGAAACTCTTCAAAACGAATACTATAATAGAGTAGACATTGTACACAAGGTTGCTCTAATCAATTCTACCATACATTTCAACAAGAGGGTGGATGTTTGAAGACTCACCTATTCATTGTTACAATTATTGATATTTTTTGCAGGTCCGAAAAGGTTTATACGAATTGAACAATGAAATTAAATGAATGGATTTGGATTGTTGATAATTTACTGAATGTTTTCAAAATTAAAAAGCTACTTATGAAGAGGAATATATCTGGAATCTAAGGTAAATGATATTATGAACTATTGTAGAGCACATCTGATTATTTTGTCTGTGCATTATACTCATTCATGGTTTACCGAGAGACTGAGAGATTAAATGGTTTCCTTAAATAACTACATTGATGTTCATAATTTATTTCATCATATTGGCAAGGGAAATGTTAGAATAATTAACAATTATTATTATGCGAAAAATGTTAAATATTGATTTGAATTTTGCATGCTTTCATTAGAATGTAATCGATAGAAAACTCGAAAATAAAAATAAGCAATTTTTACTTCTTGATCACTAAATAGTAATTAATATATCTTTTTTGCAGGTCCTGAAGATTTGATATGGAGTGCTCAATAAATTTTCACTGCTTGGTTAAATAAATGAATTTGGACTGTTGATAATTTACGGAATATTCAAAAAATAAAGAAAGCTACTCATGAAGAAATTTAGGTCCACAAAACCAATCCTCTTTACAATATTATTATTTGATTTGATTAAACAATTTCATTCATGCTTTGAATTTACCTAAATTTTGAAGAGCAATTATAAGGACTTTCAGGGTCATTCTAATTATATGTCAATTCGACTTTCCCGTTCAAACCATAAACTCAACTTGAAATTTTCGTTTTTTCGAGTTGTTGCCGTCGGAAGTCATTTGGTTTATAGGTGTCCAATAGGCCATTCCTAAACTCGATAACTTCCAAGAGCAACAACTGGAAATATCGAGATTAGCCAAATTCAATTTAAGGTTTTGAACAAGAAAGTGGAATCCTCATGATAATAGAAATCTCAGAATTGTTTTCTACATGACTACTATGAGAAGTAACATCTCGAACTTTTGAAATCTACACAGGCCGGGTTTACTTCTTCAAGAAAAAATACTACAAAAATATATTAAATCGGATGGGCTGCTCTCCTAATATTCTACTTATCCTTTCCAAGCAGCCGTTTTCATAGACCCTTCAGCATTATCATTTTTTTAACGTGTCACATATGAGTTCTGTATTGTTGATGTTTCATTTCATTTGTGAAAGATTTCATATAAATTTTCAATAGACGCTTTGAATATAAACAGGTTGTTCCTATAAACATGTTGAATATTCTGAATTTCAGCCTATAGATATAGATAGATATTTTCAGGGTACTTCTATAAATCTATCACTCATTTCAGATTTCTACTTACAAGATAAACAAGATTAAATAATTTTTAAACTGGCAAAACTAGGTTTGCCGGGTCAGCTAGTATCGAATAAACTTGGGAGGAGATGAAAAATTACATTTTTTCATCTATTAATGAAAATAAATTGGTCTCTGTTCATCCGATCAGAATGATTCATACCTCATTTTTTAATTAAATTTTTTCTCTACAAAAGCCCTATTGACCACTTTTCTCCATAACCTACCATTTTGAAAATATATCGAATAAACTTGGGAGGAGATGGAAAATGACATTTTTTCATCTATTAATGAAAATAAATCGGTCTCTGTTCATCTGATCAGAATGATTAATACCTCATTTTATAGGTAAATTAATTCTCTACAAACGCCTAATTGACCACTTTTTTCCATAACCCACCGTTTCGAAAATATATCGAATAAACTTGGGAGGAGATGGAAAATGACATTTTTTCATCTATTAATGAAAATAAATCGGTCTCTGTTCATCCGATCAGAATGATTAATACCTCATTTTATAGGTAAATTAATTCTCTACGAACGCCCTATTGACCACTTTTTTCCATAACCTACCGTTTTGAAAATATATCGAATAAACTTGGGAGGAGATGGAAAAATGACATTTTTTCTTCTATTATCAAAAATGAATCGGTCTCTGTTCATCCGATCAGAATGATTAATACCTCATTTTATAGGTAAATTAATTCTCTACGAACGCCCTATAGACCACTTTTTTCCATAACCTACCGTTTTGAAAATATATCGAATAAACTTGGGAGAAGATGGAAAAATGAGATTTTTGCATCTATTAATGAAAATAAATCGGTTTCTGTTCATCCGATCAGAATGATTAATACCTCATTTTATAGGTAAATTAATTCTCTACAAACGCCCTTTCGACCACTTTTTTCCATAACCTACCATTTCGAAAATATATCGAATAAACTTGGGAGGAGATGGAAAATGATATTTTTTCATCTGTTAATGAAAATAAATCGGTCTCTGTTCATCTGATCAGAATGATTAATACCTCATTTTATAGGTAAATTAATTCTTTACGAACGCCCTTTGGACCACTTTTTTCCATAACCTACCGTTTTGAAAATATATCGAATAAACTTGGGAGGAGATGGAAAAATTACATTTTTGCATCTATTAATGAAAATAAATCGGTTTCTGTTCATCCGATCAGAATGATTAATACCTCATTTTATAGGTAAATTAATTCTCTACAAACGCCCCATTGATCACTTTTTTCCATAACCCACCGTTTCGAAAATATATCGAATAAACTTGGGAGGAGATGGAAAAATGACATTTTTTCATCTATTAATGAAAATAAATCGGTTTCTGTTCATCCGATCAGAATGATTAATACCTCATTTTATAGGTAAATTAATTCTCTACAAACGCCCTATTGATCACTTTTTTCCATAACCCACCGTTTCGAAAATATATCGAATAAACTTGGGAGGAGATGGAAAATGATATTTTTTCATCTATTAATGAAAATAAATCGGTCTCTGTTCATCCGATCAGAATGATTAATGCCTCATTTTTTAGGTAAATTGATTCTCTACAAAAGCCTTATTGACCACTTTTCTCCATAACCTACCGTTTTGAAAATTATCGAATAAACTTGGGAAGAGATGGAAAATGACATTTTTTCATCTATTAATGAAAATAAATCGGTCTCTGTTCATCCGATCAGAATGCTTAATACCTCATTTTATAGGTAAATTAATTCTCTACAAACGCCCAATTGACCTCTTTTTTCCATAACATACCGTTTTGAAAATATATCGAATAAACTTGGGAGGAGATGAAAAATTACATTTTTTCATCTATTAATGAAAATAAATTGGTCTCTGTTCATCCGATCAGAATGATTAATACCTCATTTTTTAATTAAATTTATTCTCTACAAAAGCCCTATTGACCACTTTTCTCCATAACCTACCATTTTGAAAATATATCGAATAAACTTGGGAGGAGATGGAAAATGACATTTTTTTCATCTATTAATGAAAATAAATCGGACTCTCTTCATCCGATCAGAATGACTAATACCTCATTTTATAGGTAAATTAATTCTCTACGAACGCCCTATTGATCACTTTTTTCCATAACCTACCGTTTTGAAAATATATCGAATAAACTTGGGAGGAGATGGAAAAATGACATTTTTTCTTCTATTATCAAAAATAAATCGGTCTCTGTTCATCCGATCAGAAGGATTAATACCTCATTTTATAGGTAAATTAATTCTCTACAAACGCCTTATTGACCACTTCTTTCCATAACCCACCGTTTCGAAAATATATCGAATAAACTTGGGAGGAGATGAAAAATTACATTTTTTCATCTATTAATGAAAATAAATCGGTCTCTGTTCATCAGATCAGAATGACTAATACCTCATTTTATAGGTAAATTAATTCTCTACAAACGCCCAATTGACCACTTTTTTCCATAACCTACCGTTTTGAAAATATATCGAATAAACTTGGGAGGAGATGGAAAATGACATTTATTCATCTATTAATGAAAATAATTCGGTCTCTGTTCATCCGATCAGAATAATTAATACGTCAATCTCTAGGTAAATTAATTCTCTACAAACGCCCTATTGACCACTTTTTTCCATAACCCACCGTTTTGAAAATATATCGAATAAACTTGAAAGGAGATGGAAAATGATATTTTTTCATTTATTAATGAAAATAAATCGGTCTCTGTTCATCTGATCAGAATGATTGATACCTCATTTGATGGATAAATTAATTCTTTACAAACGCCCTATTGACCACTTTTCTCCATAACCTACCGTTTTGAAAATATATCGAATAAACTTGGGAGGAGATGGAAAATGACATTTTTTCATCTATTAATGAAAATAAATCGGTCTCTGTTCATCCGATCAGAATGATTAATACCTCATTTTATAGGTAAATTAATTCTCTACGAACGCCTCATTGACCACATTTTTCCATAACCTGTCGTTTTGAAAATATATCGAATAAACTTGGGAGGAGATGGAAAAATGACATTTTTTCTTCTATTATTGAAAATAAATCGGTCTCTGTTCATCCGATCAGAATGATTAATACCTCATTTTATAGGTAAATTAATTCTCTACAAACGCACTTTTGACTACTTTTTTCTATAACCCACCGTTTTGAAAATATATCGAATAAACTTGGGAGGAGATGGAAAATTTCTCTACAAAAGCCCTATTGACCACTTTTCTCCATAACCTACCGTTCTGAAAATATATCGAATAAACTTGGGAGGAGATAGAAAATGACATTTTTTCATCTATTAATGGAAATAAATCGGTCTCTGTTCATCCGATCAGAATGATTAATACCTCATTTTATAGGTAAATTAATTCTCTACGAACGCCTCATTGACCACATTTTTCCATAGCCTACCGTTTTGAAAATATATCGAATAAACTTGGGAGGAGATGGAAAAATGACATTTTTTCTTCTATTATTGAAAATAAATCGGTCTCTGTTCATCCGATCGGAATGATTAATACCTCATTTTATAGGTAAATTAATTCTCTACAAACGCCTTATTGACCACTTTCTTTCATAACCCACCGTTTCGAAAATATATCGAACAAACTTGGGAGGAGATTGAACATGATATTTTTTCATCTATTAATGAAAATAAATCGGTCTCTGTTCATCTGATCAGAATGATTAATACCTCATTTTTTAGGTAAATTGATTCTCTACAAAAGCCTTATTGACCACTTTTCTCCATAACCTACCGTTTTGAAAATATATCGAATAAACTTGGGAAGAGATGGAAAATGACATTTTTTCATCTATTAATGAAAATAAATCGGTCTCTGTTCATCCGATCAGAATGCTTAATACCTCATTTTATAGGTAAATTAATTCTCTACAAACGCCCAATTGACCACTTTTTTCCATAACCTACCGTTTTGAAAATTATCTATATTAATAAAACAGGATCTATGGTTACTGTTTAATTGCCAGATCTATTAAACGACTGCACCAAATTCGACAATCCTTTTTTTGTTGTGTTCATTATTGTTAGGTCAAGGTTTTTTCAACAGAATATTCAAAAAAAATTGTTCGGAAAAAATAAAAGGCTTTCCTTTTCTTCTTCTTCTTTGATGTATTTTGGGTTGCCTAATCTTATCATAGAGTACTTATGTTATACTGATTTTGACATTTGAACAAAGTGAAGTTTCATCGAGAAAAACGAAAATTTTAAATTTTAATTAGAAATAACGTATGAACTAGCATATTATACAACAATTTTTACATAAAGGTACCATACGAGGTATGTTATATATTAGAATTTGTGTACTGTGATAACATGAAATATGTGATATATGTATTATTATATTATTAATTCTACTATTGTTATTCAGGAAGAGGATATTTGCGGTTCAGATATATCAATAGAAACTGACCAATTTCAAGTTACATTTTCAACCCAAGAAAATTGGTTCAGATGAAGTTCCCAAGGTGAAGCAAGAAACCAACGAAGATAAATAGGTACCATTGAACATATAATTGGAGGAACATGAAATATCTACACATATTAGTGTATATCAATGCTGCTATTGTTATTCAAGAAGTGGATATTTACATTTCAGATAGATTAATATAAGATGGTGAAAGCAGTGAATCCATCCGGTGAATAGAAGAACACTGTTGAAAAATCGAAACCTTTGGGGACATGTGAGTGTTCAGAATATTAGATTAATCTAAGTAACAGTAATTCATGATGATAATGCTACATTTCATTGAGGTTTTCTCATATCTTTAACTTTAATATCAATGTGTTTTCCCCACAATAGTTCCATATGTAGCCTATTCGTTTTGAAAAGTTTCGTGCTCCTGAGTAACTCAAAAGCTCCAAATACGGCTTGCCATTTGCTGCGCACAAGCACTGGTACAGCTCAGGAGCTCGAAACTCTTCAAAACGAATACTATAATAGAGTAGACATTGTACACAAGGTTGCTCTAATCAATTCTACCATACATTTCAACAAGAGGGTGGATGTTTGAAGACTCACCTATTCATTGTTACAATTATTGATATTTTTTGCAGGTCCGAAAAGGTTTATACGAATTGAACAATGAAATTAAATGAATGGATTTGGATTGTTGATAATTTACTGAATGTTTTCAAAATTAAAAAGCTACTTATGAAGAGGAATATATCTGGAATCTAAGGTAAATGATATTATGAACTATTGTAGAGCACATCTGATTATTTTGTCTGTGCATTATACTCATTCATGGTTTACCGAGAGACTGAGAGATTAAATGGTTTCCTTAAATAACTACATTGATGTTCATAATTTATTTCATCATATTGGCAAGGGAAATGTTAGAATAATTAACAATTATTATTATGCGAAAAATGTTAAATATTGATTTGAATTTTGCATGCTTTCATTAGAATGTAATCGATAGAAAACTCGAAAATAAAAATAAGCAATTTTTACTTCTTGATCACTAAATAGTAATTAATATATCTTTTTTGCAGGTCCTGAAGATTTGATATGGAGTGCTCAATAAATTTTCACTGCTTGGTTAAATAAATGAATTTGGACTGTTGATAATTTACGGAATATTCAAAAAATAAAGAAAGCTACTCATGAAGAAATTTAGGTCCACAAAACCAATCCTCTTTACAATATTATTATTTGATTTGATTAAACAATTTCATTCATGCTTTGAATTTACCTAAATTTTGAAGAGCAATTATAAGGACTTTTAGGGTCATTCTAATTATATGTCAATTCGACTTTCCCGTTCAAACCATAAACTCAACTTGAAATTTTCGTTTTTTCGAGTTGTTGCCGTCGGAAGTCATTTGGTTTATAGGTGTCCAATAGGCCATTCCTAAACTCGATAACTTCCAAGAGCAACAACTGGAAATATCGAGATTAGCCAAATTCAATTTAAGGTTTTGAACAAGAAAGTGGAATCCTCATGATAATAGAAATCTCAGAATTGTTTTCTACATGACTACTATGAGAAGTAACATCTCGAACTTTTGAAATCTACACAGGCCGGGTTTACTTCTTCAAGAAAAAATACTACAAAAATATATTAAATCGGATGGGCTGCTCTCCTAATATTCTACTTATCCTTTCCAAGCAGCCGTTTTCATAGACCCTTCAGCATTATCATTTTTTTAACGTGTCACATATGAGTTCTGTATTGTTGATGTTTCATTTCATTTGTGAAATATTTCATATAAATTTTCAATAGACGCTTTGAATATAAACAGGTTGTTCCTATAAACATGTTGAATATTCTGAATTTCAGCCTATAGATATAGATAGATATTTTCAGGGTACTTCTATAAATCTATCACTCATTTCAGATTTCTACTTACAAGATAAACAAGATTAAAAAATTTTTAAACTGGCAAAACTAGGTTTGCCGGGTCAGCTAGTATCGAATAAACTTGGGAGGAGATGAAAAATTACATTTTTTCATCTATTAATGAAAATGAATTGGTCTCTGTTCATCCGATCAGAATGATTATTACCTCATTTTTTAATTAAATTTATTCTCTACAAAAGCCCTATTGGCCACTTTTCTCCATAACCTACCATTTTGAAAATATATCGAATAAACTTGGAAGGAGATGGAAAATGACATTTTTTCATCTGTTAATGAAAATAAATCGGTCTCTGTTCATCTGATCAGAATGATTAATACCTCATTTTATAGGTAAATTAATTCTCTACAAACGCCAAATTGACCACTTTTTTCCATAACCCACCGTTTCGAAAATATATCGAATAAACTTGGGAGGAGATGGAAAATGACATTTTTTCATCTATTAATGAAAATAAATCGGTCTCTGTTCATCCGATCAGAATGATTAATACCTCATTTTATAGGTAAATTAATTCTCTACGAACGCCCTATTGACCACTTTTTTCCATAACCTACCGTTTTGAAAATATATCGAATAAACTTGGGAGGAGATGGAAAAATGACATTTTTTCTTCTATTATCAAAAATGAATCGGTCTCTGTTCATCCGATCAGAATGATTAATACCGCATTTTATAGGTAAATTAATTCTCTACGAACGCCCTATAGACCACTTTTTTCCATAACCTACCGTTTTGAAAATATATCGAATAAACTTGGGAGAAGATGGAAAAATGAGTTTTTTGCATCTATTAATGAAAATAAATCGGTTTCTGTTCATCCGATCAGAATGATTAATACCTCATTTTATAGGTAAATTAATTCTCTACAAACGCCCTTTCGACCACTTTTTTCCATAACCTACCATTTCGAAAATATATCGAATAAACTTGGGAGGAGATGGAAAATGATATTTTTTCATCTATTAATGAAAATAAATCGGTCTCTGTTCATCTGATCAGAATGATTAATACCTCATTTTATAGGTAAATTAATTCTTTACGAACGCCTTTTGGACCACTTTTTTCCATAACCTACCGTTTTGAAAATATATCGAATAAACTTGGGAGGAGATGGAAAAATTACATTTTTGCATCTATTAATGAAAATAAATCGGTTTCTGTTCATCCGATCAGAATGATTAATACCTCATTTTATAGGTAAATTAATTCTCTACAAACGCCCTATTGATCACTTTTTTCCATAACCCACCGTTTCGAAAATATATCGAATAAACTTGGGAGGAGATGGAAAATGATATTTTTTCATCTATTAATGAAAATAAATCGGTCTCTGTTCATCCGATCAGAATGATTAATGCCTCATTTTTAGGTAAATTGATTCTCTACAAAAGCCTTATTGACCACTTTTCTCCATAACCTACCGTTTTGAAAATTATCGAATAAACTTGGGAAGAGATGGAAAATGACATTTTTTCATCTATTAATGAAAATAAATCGGTCTCTGTTCATCCGATCAGAATGCTTAATACCTCATTTTATAGGTAAATTAATTCTCTACAAACGCCCAATTGACCTCTTTTTTCCATAACATACCGTTTTGAAAATATATCGAATAAACTTGGGAGGAGATGAAAAATTACATTTTTTCATCTATTAATGAAAATAAATTGGTCTCTGTTCATCCGATCAGAATGATTAATACCTCATTTTTTAATTAAATTTATTCTCTACAAAAGTTCTATTGACCACTTTTCTCCATAACCTACCATTTTGAAAATATATCGAATAAACTTGGGAGGAGATGGAAAATGACATTTTTTTCATCTATTAATGAAAATAAATCGGACTCTCTTCATCCGATCAGAATGGCTAATACCTCATTTTATAGGTAAATTAATTCTCTACGAACGCCCTATTGATCATTTTTTTCCATAACCTACCGTTTTGAAAATATATCGAATAAACTTGGGAGGAGATGGAAAAATGACATTTTTTCTTCTATTATCAAAAATAAATCGGTCTCTGTTCATCCGATCAGAAGGATTAATACCTCATTTTATAGGTAAATTAATTCTCTACAAACGCCTTATTGACCACTTCTTTCCATAACCCACCGTTTCGAAAATATATCGAATAAACTTGGGAGGAGATGAAAAATTACATTTTTTCATCTATTAATGAAAATAAATCGGTCTCTGTTCATCAGATCAGAATGACTAATACCTCATTTTATAGGTAAATTAATTCTCTACAAACGCCCAATTGACCACTTTTTTCCATAACCTACCGTTTTGAAAATATATCGAATAAACTTGGGAGGAGATGAAAAATTTCTCTACAAAAGCCCTATTGACCACTTTTCTCCATAACCTACCGTTCTGAAAATATATCGAATAAACTTGGGAGGAGATGGAAAATGACATTTTTTCATCTATTAATGAAAATAAATCGGTCTCTGTTCATCCGATCAGAATGATTAATACCTCATTTTATAGGTAAATTAATTCTCTACAAACGCCCCATTGATCACTTTTTTCCATAACCCACCGTTTCGAAAATATATCGAATAAACTTGGGAGGAGATCGAAAATGATATTTTTTCATCTGTTAATGAAAATAAATCGGTCTCTGTTCATCTGATCAGAATGATTAATGCCTCATTTTTTAGGTAAATTGATTCTCTACAAAAGCCTTATTGACCACTTTTCTCCATAACCTACCGTTTTGAAAATTATCGAATAAACTTGGGAAGAGATGGAAAATGACATTTTTTCATCTATTAATGAAAATAAATCGGTCTCTGTTCATCCGATCAGAATGCTTAATACCTCATTTTATAGGTAAATTAATTCTCTACAAACGCCCAATTGACCACTTTTCTCCATAACCTACCATTTTGAAAATATATCGAATAAACTTGGGAGGAGATGGAAAATGACAATTTTTCATCTATTAATGAAAATAAATCGGTCTCTGTTCATCCGATCAGAATGATTTATACCTCATTTTATAGGTAAATTAATTCTCTACAAACGCCCAATTGACCACTTCTTTCCATAACCCACCGTTTCGAAAATATATCGAATAAACTTGGGAGGAGATGGAAAATTATATTTTTTCATCTATTAATGAAGATAAATCGGTCTCTGTTCATCCGATCAGAATGCTTAATACCTCATTTTATTAAAGGTAAATTAATTCTCTACAAACGCCCAATTGGCCACTTTTTTCCATAACCTACCGTTTTGAAAATATATCGAATAAACTTGGGAGGAGATGGAAAATGACATTTATTCATCTATTAATGAAAATAATTCGGTCTCTGTTCATCCGATCAGAATAATTGATAAATCAATCTCTAGGTAAATTAATTCTCTACAAACGCCCTATTGACCACTTTTTTCCATAACCCACCGTTTTGAAAATATATCGAATAAACTTGAAAGGAGATGGAAAATGATACTTTTTCATTTATTAATGAAAATAAATCGGTCTCTGTTCATCTGATCAGAATGATTGATACCTCATTTGATGGATAAATTAATTCTTTACACCACTTTTCTCCATAACCTACCGTTTTGAAAATATATCCAATAAACTTGGGAGGAGATGGAAAATGACATTTTTTCATCTATTAATGAAAATAAATCGGTCTCTGTTCATCTGATCAGAATGATTAATACCTCATTTTTTAGGTAATTTGATTCTCTACAAAAGCCTTTTTAACCACTTTTCTCCATAACCTACCGTTTTGAAAATATATCGAATAAAATTGGGAGGAGATGAAAAATGACATTTTTTCATCTATTAATGAAAATAAATCGGTCTCTGTTCATCCGATCAGAATGATTAATAACTCATTTTATAGGTAAATTAATTCTCTACAAACGCCCCATTGACTACTTTTTTCCGTAACCTACCGTTTTGAAAATATATCGAATAAACTTGGGAGGAGATGAAAAATGACATTTTTTCATCTATTAATGAAAATAAATTGGTCTCTGCTCATCCGATCAGAATGTTTAATACCTCATTTTTTAGGTAAATTTATTCTCTGCAAAAGCCCCATTGACCACTTTTCTCCATAACCTACCGTTTTGAAAATATATCGAACTAGCTGACCGTGCCCACTCCGTTGGGCATAATGTCAATAATCCTTTTTTAGTACAGAGTGTTATGTTTTGATTTCTAACTGCCAAAAATGAGGTTTATACGCAGGTATATTTTGTATTTGCATGCTAATACAAAATTGAAAAGTAACTCTGTCCTAAAAAACATTTGAGGGATTTGCGATAAACGAATTCCAGGAGGACGCGGGTAAAGTTAGTTTGGTAATAGTAATTTTAATTGTTCAAAACTTCTCTGTAAACTATATTGGATATAATGTTATCATTTGGTAGCAAAATATATTGTCTGTCAGGAGTTCTAAACCGAGATAAGCCAACATGTAACTGCCAATGGGAAAAAACACGGCTTTCTCAGGTCAAGGCACACCAGAGAGAAAATGTGTCACCTTGGGACTTGTTAATAGTGAGGGCAAAAGAGATCTTCACTGGAAACTGTAGCCTTTTAAACGGTATGGGTAAATCAGTGGGAATCATGGGTATCCGCGGAATATAGGCCAGTTGTCCCACTGCTGGCCCTGATAATGGATACTGTCCCGTAACTGTTTTGTAAGCAGCATTTTCTCATTACACATGCTGGGGGGGCTCAAGTTTCTTAATAGCATGATAGGAATGCCAACTTTCGTGAGGAAGTAAGCTAGAAGGGTTCAAAGAATTTAAAAATTTTTGGGGATAGTGCACTGTATCCTCAATACTACACACCGTATCAATAAACTTATAGTGATTGACCTGACCGGGCATTTTCTCTGAAATGAGTTTATTTGTTTCATTCACTGTATCGTTTCTGGGTGACAATATTGCCCTAGAACAAAGCAAATGATAATCTCCAATGAATTTTCAAGACCGGGATATATTGCATCAGTAAGATGTTCCAACCTCTGCAATATGTATCCTAATGTCCCGTCAAGTTTTTACGTCATTGCTGTTGGTGTTAGAAGAGACAATGTTTTCTTCGCTAAGGTTGAGTAGTTTACGCGGAAAGTCGTCATCGTCGTTGTCGCTCAAATGGGCTCTCATGTTTGTTGGTAAATTGAGAGATGCAACCGAACTCCGTAAGTGAGATGATTTTAAGCATGCTCTGATGATATCGGCGCGTGTTCCTTTTGTTACTACAGGCAGTGTTTGCCCGCAAAAACAAAAGTAACGCCACCCATTACAGCATCAGAGTTTCTGAGGTATTTGATAGTACATTCGTCCCATATAAATATATAATTAAAGATGTTTTTCGTAAAAGTTTCCCGAGTGGCCCATTTTTACGTATGGAACAAACTGACTGTTGCTCTAGTTAGACTGTCAGAGGTAGCTTAAAGGTGGAGTGTGCTGTTTTCCCATCATTTAACAGAGTAGCGGCAATCCCCGAAGAGGCAACAGCTAGTCCATTTCTCCCGGATTGTCTTACTTTTGCCAATACCAAATTTGCAAGAAACGATTTGCCAGTGCCTCCCGAGGCGTCAAGAAAGAAGTTAAACGTCTGCTATTAAGCACACAGTGAATTTTGTGCATCAAAAGCTTGTTTCTGGCCTTTAACTAATTTCGGTACATTTTCATTAATAAAAACTGACAACTCATTGGTATCCTACGAACGTATCAGTAGTATGTCCGTTTCATTTTTATGTGGCCGAATGTCGAAAGTGTGCTAATTCTGTTTCGAAGAATTCAATTCCGATGACGTCCACTGCGTAAGGAGACGACCACGCGACCTGACGTCCCACAGGTCATAGATAAAGCGAAGCGACTGAGCTGCGATCAGATGTAAAAGGCCACGCCCCCTTCTCCCGAAGCGAGACGAACGCAAACCGAATTAAACCGAAGCCCTGGCGCGTCTTCCGCTGTTTTGGCTGGCTTTCATACGATTTTTACCCGATTCACTTTGCAAAACCGACTACCACGTGAAAGCCTTCTTATTTTTTGGTGTTTTATAAAGCCTATGGCACTCTTGAATAATGTGCCTTTCTATTGGTGAAAGAATTTTTAAAATCGGTTCAGTAGATCCCGAGATAAGCCCTTTCAATTGGATAAATATACAAACATACAAACACACAAACTTTACCTCTTTATAATATTAGTATAGATAAACTTGGAAGGAGATGGAAAATGACATTTTTTCATCTATTAATGAAAATGAATCGGTCTCTGTTCATCCGATCAGAATGATTAATACCTCATTTTATAGGTGAATTAATTCTCTACAAACGCAAAATTGACCACTTTCTTCCATAAACTACCGTTTTGAAAATATATCGAATAAACTCGGGAGGAGATGAAAAATTACATTTTTTCATATATTAATGAAAATAAATCGGTCTCTGTTCATCCAATCAGAATGATTAATACCTCATTTTTTAGGTAAATTGATTCTCTACAGAAGCCTCATTGACCACTTTTCTCCATAACCTACCGTTTTGAAAATATATCGAATAAACTTGGGAGGAGATGGAAAAATGACATTTTTTCATTTATTAATGAAAATAAATCGGTTTCTGTTCATCCGATCAGAATGATTAATACCTCATTTTATAGGTAAATTAATTCTCTACCAACGCCCTATTGATAACTTTTTTCCATAACCCACCTTTTCGAAAATATATCGAATAAACTTGGGAGGAGATGGAAAATTATATTTTTTCATCTATTAATGAAAATAAATCGGTCTCTGTTCATCCGATCAGAATGCTTAATACCTCATTTTATTATAGGTAAATTAATTCTCTACAAACGCCCAATTGGCCACTTTTTTCCATAACCTACCGTTTTGAAAATATATCGAATAAACTTGGGAGGAGATGGAAAATGACATTTATTCATCTATTAATGAAAATAATTCGGTCTCTGTTCATCCGATCAGAATAATTAATACGTCAATCTCTAGGTAAATTAATTCTCTACAAACGCCCTATCAACCACTTTTTTCCATAACCCACCGTTTTGAAAATATATCGAATAAACTTGAAAGGAGATGGAAAATGATAATTTTTCATTTATTCATGAAAATAAATCGGTCTCTGTTCATCTGATCAGAATGATTAATACCTCATTTTATAGGTAAATTAATTCTCTACGAACGCCCTATCGACCACTTTTTTCCATAACCTACCGTTTTGAAAATATATCGAATAAACTTGGGAGGAGATGGAAAAATGACATTTTTTCTTCTATTATTGAAAATAAATCGGTCTCTGTCCATCCGATCAGAATGATAATTACCTCATTTTATAGGTAAATTAATTCTCTACAAACGCCCTTCTGACCACTTTTTTCCATAACCCACCGTTTTGAAAATATATCGAATAAACTTGAGGGGAGATGGAAAATTTCTCTACAAAAGCCCTATTGACCACTTTTCTCCATAACCTACCGTTCTGAAAATATATCGAATAAACTTGGGAGGAGATGGAAAATGACATTTTTTCATCTATTAATGAAAATAAATCGGTCTCTGTCCATCCGATCAGAATGATTAATACCTCATTTTATAGGTAAATTAATTCTCTACGAACGCCCTAGTGACCACTTTTTTCCATAACCTACCGTTTTGAAAATATATCGAATAAACTTGGGAGGAGATGGAAAAATGACATTTTTTTTCTATTATCGAAAATATATCGGTCTCTGTTCATCTGATCAGAATGATTAATACCTCATTTTATAGGTAAATTTGTTCTCTACAAACGCCTTATTGACCACTTTTTTTCATAACCCACCGTTTCGAAAATATATCGAATTAACTTGGGAGGAGATGGAAAATGATATTTTTTCATCTATTAATGAAAATAAATCGGTCTCTGTTCATCTGATCAGAATGATTAATACCTCATTTCTTAGGTAAATTGATTCTCTACAAAAGCCTTATTGACCACTTTTCTCCATAACCTACCGTTTCGAAAATATATCGAATTGCAGAGTAGATGAATAACCTGAATAACGACTTCAGCGCCATCTGTTGATCTGATGTGTGGTCATAAACATAAGGGCATAGGCAATCCAAAATACATTCATACAAAACATCTCTCACACTTCGGTACCTTCTCCTAGCCGCCTTGTGCCTACCTCGGAGACATTTTGATGCGATTTCATCTTCAACCTGCCATATCTTTTGATGTATTCATCATGGCTGATTTTGGTACTCATATTTATTATCATTGAAGTTATAGTAGGTTTCCTCAAATTTCTCGGGTGAAAAGTATAGCCTATGTTACTCAGGGATAGTGTAGCATTCTGAGAGTGAAATAATTATTGAAATCTCTAGTAGCTTATGAGTAAACTCGTATCAAA
This sequence comes from Propylea japonica, assembly GCA_013421045.1. Taxonomy (NCBI): domain Eukaryota; kingdom Metazoa; phylum Arthropoda; class Insecta; order Coleoptera; family Coccinellidae; genus Propylea; species Propylea japonica. The sequence continues at coordinate 20,313 of JACDNR010000584.1, forward strand.
CCCTCAAACGCACAAACATACAAATCTGTCCTCTTTATAATATAGGTATAAGTATAATATTAGTAAAGATATAGATCAATTCTCTACAAACGCCCTATTGACTACTTTTTTCTATAACCTATCGTTCTGAAAATATCTCGAATAAAGTTGGGAGGAGATGAAAAATTACATTTTTCTCCAACCTTTAAAAAATGTTGACATTTTTGTACTCTTTTCAGGTGCAAAAGTCATAGATTTTCTTACCGTACAAAAATTCACTCGTTACTTAGCAACACTTTTAATCCTAGGATTAAAAACGCTACTTTTAATCCTTGTACATGCATTTGAAGTCTACTTGACAATCACTGTCATGATTCTGTGTTCAAATTCATAACCAAATTATGAACGATTTTTCACTAAAACCAATTTTATTGTAATTTTGACTTGGTTGGAGAAAAAATAGTATATATTATTCGGATTAAAAGTGCCTATTTTAACTCGCAATTTTGCATTCGCTCGGCTGCGCCTCGCAACTGCAAATATTGCTCGTAAAAAAAAGATGCACTTTTAATCCTTATAATATAATATACTATTTTTCATCTTCTGATGAAAATAAATCGGTCTGTGCTCATTCGATCAGGACGATTGATACCTCATTTTATAGGTTAATTAATTCTCTACAAACGCTCTATTGACCACTTTTTTCTAAAACCTACTGTTTTGAGCAGAATCCGTACCAACTTAAGACACCGGGATCTGAATAAGATCAGTTTTCAGAATATGAAGAAAAAAATGAACAAAAAACTTTCCGAATTCACGAATTATAAATGACATTCATAGAAATTTCCTGAATATGATAAAAATATTTTCATTTATTCGAAGTTTTTAAATGAATCTTGAATAATTTATTCTCTATTAACAAATACTCGTAAATACTTAGCACTAACATCCATATTTATACAACTTCATTGATATATTCCAGGATCAACAAACAAAGACATCGAAGAAATTTCATTTAAAATAGTTAGTTGATTGCATTTTCAATGAAACTTGCGATAAATTGCATTATTCCAATCATTCCCTCGAGTTCTAACACTTCAATCCCGCAAATGCGATGGAAATTCTCCGCTGTGACGTCACATCTCGATGGGCGTCGCCATACCAGTGTTTGTGTATATCGTGCTCGGAGACGTAATTCGATTTTGGTGCGATTTCATCTTCAACCTGCCATATCTTTTGATGTATTCATCATAATTGAATGATGTAAAAGGCAATTTCGTTCTATATTAAATACTGGATATGAAGGACGTATTTAATTGGATAAAGATCAATAGCGTATTCATAAAAAAATACTCCCAAAAAATGCATAATTTTTAGAAACATTCGGATACCTTTAAAAGGTGATACCGAGTAAACCTTGAAAGATAGATATATGCTATCGCGGATTTTTTTGTAGAACTATTGAAGAGGTACATTTCCGTCATACATTGTTTCCATGTACGTCTTACGGTTTTCGCAGCGCACCTGAAAATAGCTGATTTTGGTACTCATATTTATTATCATTGAAGTTATAGTAGGTTTCCTCAATTTTCTCGGGTGAAAAGTATAGCCTATGTTACTCAAGGATAATGTAGCATTCTAAGGGTGAAAGAATTATTGAAATCGGTCCAGTAGCTTATGAGTGATGTCATATCAACGCCACAAACACACAAACATACAAATCTTTCCTCTTTATAATATTAGTATAGATAAACTTGGGAAGAGATGGAAAATGACATTTTTTCATCTATTAATGAAAATAAATCGGTCTCTGTTCATCCGATCAGAATGCTTAATACCTCATTTTATAGGTGAACTAGCTGCCCGGTACGTGCTTCGCTACGTATAAGGCATAGTAATAAACTTAGAAATATAACAAAAAAATAAAATTTCTTACTTAGTCTAATTTCGAATGTATGGAACTGCTCATCAAAACTCACTACAAAAACATAATGTAAATGTTTATATTATATTTATCAGAAATAAACACAAAGATACACTATTAAATGTTATTTCTCAACTATGACAAAGAGTAAAAACTATATTATATACATTCGAGGTAAAACATTCTAAAGACGATGTCCGATTCCCAATTGCCAATGCCTTCTAAATGATGAAGACTGCAAGGAGTAAAAACTAAAAAATTAAAAAGAATTGGGTACTCTCACTATGGTAAGTGTTAGTCTAAAACAATTGGATAAACAATATTTTTTGTTTTTCCATTTTCAGCATGAATAAATAAACAATTGGGAGTACCGACTCTGGAACAGGCAACATAAAGTTGGCCATGTGAAAAATATGATTCCTTCAAATTCACACCACAAACGTGAAGTGTTCGCCCTAGGGCCTTGTTTATGGACATCGCAAATGATAAACGCACGGGATATTGTAACCGTTTGAATTCAAATGGCATATCCGTTGGAATCATAGGGATACGCGGTATCAAACACACTTCTCCTTTTGATTTACCAGTAATATGGTGAGCAGTCCGTTGGTACTGTCCATTTGTATTTTGCCATCATCAATTTTTTACAATTGTTTTGAAAACTCATAGGCAGTTGCATCATTATTTAGTTGAAAACGCATATCAATATTCAGTGTCAATTTTCGTACATATCTCCAAAGAACTGATGACTTCAAACAGGCATTTATTTCATCAACAGTAGTTGATCGAGGAATGACAGGCAATGTTTGACGAAAGTCTCCTGACAGCAATACAGAGCACCACCTAAAAGCTGTTGATTACCCTGTAAATCTTGCATTGTTCGATTAAATGCTTCTAGTAATTTATTTTTATTCGCAATTGTGCACTCACCCCATAAAATAATTGACATTAATCGAAGAACTTTTGCTATAGCAGAATTTCTCGAAATATTGCAATTTGGAGTTTCAATCACCTGTACATTCAATAGCAATTTCAATGCAGAGTGTGCGGTCCGACCACCTTCTTATAATGTAGCAGCAATTCCCGAAGATGCAAGTGCCAATGCAGTTTTCTGTTTCGATCGAATAGTCGCTAAAATATATGATACAACGAAAGTTTTGCCTGTACCACCAGGTGCATCCAACTGCATTATTGGAAACGGCTTGAATGATTGTCATATACATGTTTTTCTTGAATATTCAGTTTGGTTATATTCGATTGTATAAATAAACGTTAATCATTAGAATTGAACTACTGCTCACGTTGCAATTCACGATCAAACAAATCATGTATCTCACGATTTGGTGGGGTCATACCCAATTGTTTTAATGCTTTATTTCCAATAGTAGAACACATATTTTATCAAAGCTTCGTTGTACATTTCCAAGGTTATCAACAAATCGGGATTTCTTGCATGATGACAAATACGATTTAAAATATCTTCTGCCATATAATGCTTATATTTGTTTTTATTCCATAATTTTTGGATTTGATCACAGAACATAAAATATATTTGATTTGATGGCGAATATGTTGATAATATAATTCTATGCCATCTGTACTCGAATTTTTATTGAAACATAGACGTTCCTTTGAAAGAAGTGATGAAGAACGAACTCTGTATATTAGTGTTCTGTGAACTCTGAAATTACGGTCAAATAATAAATATTTCAGATTTCTTTGATTAGTTATTACAATAATGTACCATTTTGATGATGATACACTGAAGTGTAATGTCGGTAATTTTAATATTTCAATTCGTTGAAAATTGAAATCTCTAATAGTTTTTACAGGTTCGCCATCTATGACAATTTAATCAAAGATTATATGGAGTATGAAAAAATAGGAAACTGCCTTGCATTCGTAGTACTCGAAAACGACTACAGATGGCACTGAAAATGAAAAACCTGTAATGTTGATTTTACACTTTTCCAAGATTTCCTTTGAATTTTCTATACGTAAAATTCTTCCCTAGACTTCCATGAATAATTCAAGACCAAAATTAGCCAAATCGGTGAAGGCGTTGTTGAGTTATTAAATCACAACGAAAATTGGCACTTATATTTATATATTAGATTAATTCTCTACAAACGCCCAATTGACCACTTTTTTCCATAACCTACCGTTTTGAAAATATCTATATTAATAAAACAGGATCTATGGTTACTGTTTAATTGCCAGATCTATTAAACGACTGCACCAAATTCGACAATTCTTTTTTTGTTGTGTTCATTATTGTTACGGCAAGGTTTTTTCAACAAAATATTAAAAAAAAATTGTTCGGAAAAAATAAAAGGCTTTCCTTTTCTTCTTCTTCTTTGATGTATTTTGGGTTGCCTAATCTTATCATTATGTTATACTGATTTTGACATTTGAACAAAGTGAAGTTTCATCGAGAAAAACGAAAATTTTAAATTTTAATTAGAAATAACGTATGAACTAGCATATTATACAACAATTTTCACATAAAGGTACCATACGAGGTAGGTTATATATTAGAATTTGTGTACTGTGATAACATGAAATATGTGATATATGTATTATTATATTATTAATTCTACTATTGTTATTCAGGAAGAGGATATTTGCGGTTCAGATATATCAATAGAAACTGACCAATTTCAAGTTACATTTTCAACCCAAAAAAATTGGTTCAGATGAAGTTCCCAAGGCAAAGCAAGAAACCAACGAAGATAAATAGGTACCATTGAACATATAATTGGAGGAACATGAAATATCTACACATATTAGTGTATATCAATGCTGCTATTGTTATTCAAGAAGGGAATATTTACATTTCAGATAGATTAATATAAGATGCTGAAAGCAGTGAATCCATCCGGTGAATAGAAGAACACTGTTGAAAAATCGAAACCTTTGGGGACATGTGAGTGTTCAGAATATTAGATTAATCTAAGTAACAGTAATTCATGATGATAATGCTACATTTCATTGAGGTTTTCTCATATCTTTAACTTTAATATCAATGGGTTTTCCCCACAATAGTTCCATATATAGCCTATTCGTTTTGAAAAGTTTCGTGCTCCTGAGTAACTCAAAAGCTCCAAATACGGCTTGCCATTTGCTGCGCACAAGCACTGGTACAGCTCAGGAGCTCGAAACTCTTCAAAACGAATACTATAATAGAGTAGACATTGTACACAAGGTTGCTCTAATCAATTCTACCATACATTTCAACAAAAGAGTGGATGTTTGAAGACTCACCTATTCATTGTTACAATTATTGATATTTTTTGCAGGTCCGAAAAGGTTTATACGAATTGAACAATGAAATTAAATGAATGGATTTGGATTGTTGATAATTTACTGAATGTTTTCAAAATTAAAAAGCTACTTATGAAGAGAAATATATCTGGAATCTAAGGTAAATGATATTATGAATTATTGTAGCGCACATCTGATTATTTTGTCTGTGCATTATACTCATTCATGTTTTACCGAGAGACTGAGAGATTAAATGGTTTCCTTAAATAACTACATTGATGTTCATAATTTATTTCATCATATTGGCAAGGGAAATGTTAGAATAATTAACAATTATTATTATGCGAAAAATGTTAAATATTGATTTGAATTTTGCCTGCTTTCATTAGAATGTAATCGATAGAAAACTCGAAAATAAAAATAAGCAATTTTTACTTCTTGATCACTAAATAGTAATTAATATATCTTTTTTGCAGGTCCTGAAGATTTGATATGGAGTGCTCAATAAACTTTCACTGCTTGGTTAAATAAATGAATTTGGACTGTTGATAATTTACGGAATATTCAAAAAATAAAGAAAGCTACTCATGAAGAAATTTAGGTCCACAAAACCAATCCTCTTTACAATATTATTATTTGATTTGATTAAACAATTTCATTCATGCTTTGAATTTACCTAAATTTTGAAGAGCAATTATAAGGACTTTTAGGGTCATTCTAATTATATGTCAATTCGACTTTCCCGTTCAAACCATAAACTCAACTTGAAATTTTCGTTTTTTCGAGTTGTTGCCGTCGGAAGTCATTTGGTTTATAGGTGTCCAATAGGCCATTCCTAAACTCGATAACTTCCAAGAGCAACAACTGGAAATATCGAGATTAGCCAAATTCAATTTAAGGTTTTGAACAAGAAAGTGGAATCCTCATGATAATAGAAATCTCAGAATTGTTTTCTACATGACTACTATGAGAAGTAACATCTCGAACTTTTGAAATCTACACAGGCCGGGTTTACTTCTTCAAGAAAAAATACTACAAAAATATATTAAATCGGATGGGCTGCTCTCCTAATATTCTACTTCCCTGGCTGTCGCAACATATATAAATGTGCTGGCCAGAGTATCCTCTGCGAATGTTTTCCAGTGCGCATGCAAGAACCGCAAATAGCTCAGCCTGCACAATGGAACAGTCCTTCCCCAGAGGGATAGCCTGATTGAAGTGAGGACCCACGATTCTGGCCCCAGACCCTGTTGCTGTGACAGAGCCATCAGTGAACCAGGTGGGACCTTCTGGACTAAGAAGCCTGTTTGATGAAGACCATAGGTCTCTGTCGGGAACAATTACCCTGTAGGGTTCGTCGAAGCAGAACCTAGTGCCCGCGCGGTCACCTCTCTGGAGAAGGGGAGCGTGAGCATCCTTAACCATTCTGAGGGCCCTCGCGTGCCCAGTGAAGAGTCCTCCATCGCGCCATTGTCCCCGTTCCCAGATTCCTAGAGCTGTCTTCATAGCCACCTCCTTCACAACTAGGTGCAAAGGAGGGAGACCCAGCAGACATTCCATCGCTGCTGTAGGGGTAGACCTCAGAGCGCCCGTAATACTTAAACAAGCTTTCCTCTGGCATTTAGTCATAATGTTCTGGTTGACGGCCCTCTCCATAGAAGGCCACCACACCACAGAGGCATAGGTCAGGATAGGCCTCACCACGGCAGTATACAACCAGTGCATAACGTGCGGTTTGAAGCCACATCCATTACCCAGCACCCTCCGAGTAGACCAGAATATTACATTGGCTTTATTCGTTTGAGTCTCAACGTGTTTGTTCCACAAAAGTTTGCGGTCCAATATCACCCCGAGATAACGAACTTGTTCGGATAGAGTGAGCCCAACTCCAAACAGACTGGGAAGTCGTAAGTTGCTAGGCACCCTCTTTCTAGTAAAGAGAACCATCTCTGTCTTACTAGGATTTACCGAGAGCTCGTTTTTCAAGCACCATCGTTCGACCCGTCGCAGAGCATTTTGCATCAGATCCCCAATGACACTGATCACCTTACCCCTGATTAATATAACAAGGTCGTCCGCATAGGCCACCACAACGAACCCAGCCTTCCTCAACTCCACCAGGAGCTCATCCAGGACGAGATTCCACAGTATCGGAGACAGAACACCGCCCTGCGGACATCCCCTTCCTGGCGAACCCCCTATGGTCGAGCCGCCCAGCCGAGCCACGATGCTACGAGAACCAAGCAGAGACCACCGACAAAGAGTAGGCGGAACACCATGTCTGGCTAACGCAGATTGCATCACACCAAACGCAGTGTTATTGAAGGCACCTTCTATATCAAGAAATACAGCTAGGGTGTACTCCTTGTTATGTATTCCGTCCTCAATACAGTTAACCACTGAGTGAAGAGCAGAATCTACTGATTTGCCCAGCTGATACGCATGCTGGGAGGAGTGCAGTGGTATAGCCACTAAAGCATCGTCCCTGATGTATCTTTCCACCAACCTCTCCAGTGTCTTGACTAAGAACGAGGAGAGGCTAATTGGTCGAAAGTCATTCGCTTTTGTATGCGATGGTTTTCCAGGCTTGGGTATGAAAATTACCTTCACCTTTCTCCAGGACAATGGAATGTGACCTAGAGCCAGACTCGCACGGAGAACGTGAAGCAGTGGGGAGGCCAGCACATCCAGCCCCTTGGATAGCAGAGCCGGAACAATGCCATCCTCACCAGCTGCTTTATAAGACTCGAAACCGTTGATCGCCCAACGAAGTCGAGAATGTGTGACTACACGTGCAGCCAGCTTCCAGTCCTCGTATGAGTCCCGTCGATGGCATACACCCTGTGTGTCTACATACTCAGAGAAGCCAGGAAAATGGGTCTCTAAGAGATGTCTTAAGCTTTCTTCCTCTGAGCCCGTCTTTTGCCCACTAGGAAGATTTAAGTAGTCAATCCTCGGAGGGCCCCCGGCAGAGAGGACCCGCCTGAGCCTGTTAGCTTCAGGCGCACCCTCAATATCACTACAGAAGCGCCTCCAAGATTCTCGCTTAGACTTTCTTATAAGTCCTTTGTACACTCTCAGTGCCGACTTATAGTCGTCCCAGTCACTTGCAAGGCCGGATCTCATTGCCTTGTTAAAGAGATGCCTGCTGGTGCGTCTGGCATCATTAATTTCAGGAGTCCACCATTTCGTTTGACCCTTCGGTCTACGAACCTGGGGACTGCAACTGCTATGATAGGCAGAGATTATGGCTCCTGAAGCTTTTCAGCTGCAGTGTCCCATTCTCTCGAAGTCCTAGGTTTGGGATGCACCTGTCCCAGGTTTTCAGAGAGGAATGCCAGATATCTGGACCAGTCTGTTTTTCTGGGGTTCCTGAAAGTTACCGGATCCCTTGTCGGGCTGCTTCCACTGATGGTGAAGCAGATGTGCCGGTGATCAGACAGTGAGATCACCTCCGTGGCTACACGCCAATCCATTATGCAATCAGCGATGGAGCTGCTGCACATAGTGACGTCAAGAACCTCCCTTCTACTTGACGTGATAAAGGTAGGCTCGTCACCCTTATTGAGAAGGTGTAAACTGGTTGAAAACAGAAAATCAGCTAGAGCCTCACCCCTGGGGTTCACATCAGTGCTGCCCCACAGAATGTGATGCGCATTCGCATCACATCCAATGAGCAGGGGCCAGCCTTTCTGCTCACAGAATGTCACCAGCTCCACCATCTCCTTCGATGGTGGTGGATCCGGAGAGTCGTATGGAAGGTATGCCGAGCATACCACCAAGTTTTCCAGCGGTCCCCTGAAATCAGTAAACCGGGCCGCTACTAGATCCCTGAAACGGAAATTTGTTAATAATTGAGCCCCCAATTCAGAAGAAGCGAGTATGCACGCCCTCGGATTTGTGTCCTTGGGCGAACAGAAGAGCCTACTTCCACTGAAGGAGAGACTCCTCACCTCGCCACCTCTAACCCAGGGCTCCTGAATCAGGTTTATGAATGTCTGCACCTTCGCCAGCTGCAACCGAAGAATATCGGTTGCCGCAATGCAATGGTGCAAGTTTATTTGCGTTACAAATGTGTTGGCCGCCATGAGGAGAGATGAATCCTCAGTCGGCCAACTGTACCGTTGTACCCGCAGATCCTGGAGGATCAGCAGATCCCGGAGGATCAGCAGATCCCGCAGGATCAACGGGTGTGTCCGATGGTGCAGAGCCCTGAACAGGCCCCCCCGGCACGAGCCCGACAGGAGCGCCAACAGAGTCCACATCCATCGGACTGCCCGACTCCAACGTCGGGTTGGAGGGTTCCTCCTCCATGATACGAGTGCCCTCTACCTCCTCACGGGTCCCCTCACTTGTTCGAGGAGGCCGTGGCACACGTGTTACGGCTTGGACCATGGATGAGCCTGAAGGTTCCCATCCTCATTCCAATGCCGACTTGGAATTTGACATTCCTCAAGACTTCCGGAGATGCCTTGTCCACCCCCAGAATGATTTGCACCATATCAGGCCCATCACTCCGGTTGTAGACTCTCCAGCCCCTAGTCTTAAGAGCCGGAGTCGACATCTCTATCCGCCTGAGAATCAGTCCCGTTGGCGATGAGCTTTGAGCACCCTTCACCATCAGACTGACTCTCGTTGGTCTTTCCAGGTCTTTCACCTCAATCATTTTGAGGCGGAGTCCCTTCGGAAGTTTCAGTCTGGACAGGTTAGTACACAACCAGTCCCCACTGAATCTGTCCACACAGGAGGTGACAATTGCACCTTGGTGGTTGAGCTCAACACCCTGGAACCGCGGGTAGGGCATGCCAGGTAGGATCTTGTCCATCTCGGCAGCCACCGCTAGCTCCACAGCGTTGAGGTCCTCCTTGGAGAGCGCCCTGTCTGGCCAATCCTCGTGAACGAGGGCCACCTTCAAGGGCACACTCGCCACCTCATTGTAAGAGGGCCTATCCGGAAGGTGGTTAGCCTTCTTCGCAGGCCTCTCACACGAGGGTGGAGTGTCCGATTCGGGGGCGTCCCTTTTAGAGCCACCAGCCCGTGGAAGGGGGGAGTTCCCGACTGCCGACTCTCCCGCCACTTGACGGGTTGAGTCCGCGCGAGCCCTCCTCGCCCTCCTTTTCTCCGCACCTGTGCGGTTCCGCCTTTTGACAGCGGGCCACGAAGAAGGCCCCGATTGTGAAGTCCCTTCATTGCCTGAAGGGCCCTCACTCGGAGTCTTCTCCAGGATTTTACCTCGAGCCCCTCCAGAAGAGGAGCCTTTGGTGTCGGGGTGTTTGGCACCCTATGCTTCATTAAGTTGAACTTTTTCCATGTGAATCCCACGAGTAACCTAAGAAAAAGTGGTCGCCCCCAGCAGAGCTTGGATACTGGGGGAAGGTCTTTTACAAGGGGATGCGACCCGGTTTCCCCAGGGAATCGTTCGCGACACACTTCACCCAGGTGCCATTCAGCCCTCGGCACGATATCTCACACCTTGGCTTGGGGTGGTCAGTCTTAGTTTCGCCACTCCTCCGGAATCTCATCGACATGGGTGTTGGCCCTGCCAGGAACCGGAGTTCCAGCCGCAGAGATTCCGAGTATCAATGCAGCTACTACAAGCCCCCACACCACGACCCACTGGGTCACCAGTGGGAGAACATACCGTTAACCTATCGTAACATGCCTGAACATCTCGTAACATTCCGTAACATCTCGTAAGATACTGTAAAAGTCGTAACATCTCGTTACCTTCCGTAACATGCCGTTACATCTCGTAACATTCCGTAACATCTCGTAACATACCGTTACATACCGTAACAACTCGTAACATGACGTAAAATCCCGTAACAGGTCGTAACATTCCGTAACATCTCGTAACATGCCGTAACATCTCGTAACATACCGTAACAAATCGTAACATGACGTAACATCTCGTAAAATTTTGTATCATGCCGTAACCTATCGTAACGTGAATTAACATCTCGTTACATTCCGTAACATCTGTAACATACCGTAGCATGTCGTAACATTCCGTTACATCTCCTAACATGACGTAACAACTCCACATCTCGTAAAATCCCCTAATATGTTTTATGTTGTATTGTGTAAAATGTTTATTGTTTGTGTTCAATGATTTTCGAGGAATTTTCACCACTTTCACTTTCTCTAGCATTAATAAATCCTAGATCAGATATCTAAATGAAAGTATTTCTCAGTAAAATGATCTCTAGCATCACCATTTCGCACCAAAATACTGTTCTTGAATCTTCTGTAATCAACACCAATCAATAAATAAGCTTGGTGTTTTTTTTAGCCAAACATAAGGATGAAACAGACAGAACAGAAAAACCAGAACGATACGACAAACTCGGTAGTTTCGAAGACCCTCAAGTCCATTTTCTCACTTTCTGCCTGAAAGACTTGGAACATGATTGAAAAAAACCACACGATTTATTTCCAGAGGTGACTGAAATGACCAAATATCACCACTTGACACATTACTCAGTACTTCAAGGTGTTTCATTCGAAAATATCTTCTCACTAACTCAACAACGAATGAGAATTTCAAAAAACAACACAACAGATCGAATTTTGATGAATAATATATATAAATATAAAAGAGGAAGTGGGTAGTTGCATGGATTCAAATTTGTATGACCTGTTTGTGTTCAATGAAATGAATACTCACAAAAATACAGGATCATCAACTTATGCTGCCAAGAAAAGTGAATTAATTCGAGTTTGAACCAATGCATCATTTTTGCTAGAAAACTATCTACTTTCCTCATTCAAATTCTTGATGGGGTTACAAACTTCTCCAGGAGGTTAGCTAGTAAGAGGTTTTCAAATAAGAGGTGCTATTACACTAACAATTACACTAACAAGTAAACGACATCTGTGTCGCGGATACACTGATTGATAATGAAATTGAAATCTAAACTTGAATAATCAGCGGAGTCTATCAGATAACATATACAAACTTCCCTTCATTTCACATAGGAATGACAACTCGTAAAGTAGAAAAAAACAATAAACACAAAAGAAATCAACCCATTTCAACGATTCAACACATTTTAACGATACCTCATATCACAAATACTTCGGAGAGAAAATAACTACTTTAAAATACTACTACTCGAACCACTAGAAATCTTAAAAAATATGGACAACCAATTTTTACTTAATTATAATATAGAAGTCAATTTTCAAACTCTTAGATTCTTGAAAACCAACAATGAATTGAAAAAAATTCATGCCACCAATAACCTATCTACTAACAAATCTATTGGGGAACTATAAAATCGAATGACTGAGATATTCAGACTAAGAGGATCCGAACTACTAAGTAACGTAATATAATATATAGTATATGTTTCAAACTGTTACAATGAAGAATAAGGTGTTTAAAGATTATAATTATCTTTGTTATTCGAGAGATTCATACTTCACTTTGTTAGTTTGTTCACATTTTTGTTCCCAGAAATATATAAATTACGAAATGTGTTGAGTAGTAAAGATGAAGTTATATCGATTTCACACTCTACTGAGTAGTTCAGTCAGTTTTTTCAGAACTGAATATTTCAAATAATTGAGTTCATAGTTCCTCAATAGATTTGTTCAGAAGATACATTTGTTGCATTCAATTCCAATTTATTTTATCAATTTTTACTTTTCTATGTGGCAGATCAGGTAGTACGATTCATCATTCTTTTGTTGCAATCGATTGTGTAAAAATTCATGCTTTCATTTCTAAGTCAAGATGAAGAAGGCTTTATTTAATCAATTCTCATCTTTCTTTGCGGCAGATCACCAGATCATCAGACTATATTTCATAGATAAATATTGATTTAATCAAGCCTTTTTTAACTGCCTCATAGAAGAATAAAAACTGATGAAATTTAATTGGAAATTAAATTTGAGATCAAATGTATGTACAAACCAATCAATTGCGAAACTATAAAATTAATTTTTGAGTATTCAGATCAGAACAATTCGAACTAGTAGTAGTAACTGTTTAAACCTATGGTAATTTCGAAAACTAACATATCAAGCTCATTCAGAATCTGTGGAGTTAAGGAGTTTCATAATTCACTTTGTTCGTTTATTCTCATTCTAGTTTTCAAAATATCATTTTTTCAGTAAATGAAATCATATCGATTTCACACTGTACTGAGTAGTTCAGTCAGTTTCTTCAAAACTGAACATTTCAAATATTCTATTTCATAGTTCCTCAATAGATTTGTTCAGAAGATACATTGGTTGCCTTTAATACCATTTCATTTTATCAATTTTTACCTTTCTATGTGGCAGATCAGGTTGTGCGATTCATCATTCTTCTGTTGCAATTGATTGTGTAAAAATTCATTCTCATGCTTTCATTTCTAATTCAATTTAATGGATTCAATGAAAATAACAGACTATCCGCGGGTTTCACAAAGCTTGATTGGCAATCAAATCGTTGATTTTAAGAAAAGTTCGATGGTTTACGTCAAAAATGAACTGAAATTTGCACAGAAATAATGACACTTCATCAATCAACTTGATCGGGGTTTTTGTGAAACCCGGCTCAAATTTCATAGATGAAAATTGATTTAATCAAGTCTTTTTTATCTGCCTCAAAAAAGAAAAATAACTGATGCAATTTAATTAGAAATGAAAGCATGAGATCACATGTATGTACCAATCAATCAATTGCGAATCTATAAAAATAAATTTTTGAGATATTCAGATATTCAGATATTCGAACTACTTCTTCTTGCGAGAGCAAATAAGGATTGGTATATGGAAGGGATTCATTATTTTGTGGGAGATAGTAAAATTTGTATAGATCATAATATTCTTTTTGAACTAATGGAATTGAAATCAGAAATAATAAAATTTTGTTTTTGAAAATAACTTTCGTGTGACACAATTGATAATAGTCTTTCAGGTGGTGAACTGGTATAATATTTTCATTTTTGATCAATTCTAGAAATTTGGAATATGGTAAAACTGATTCGTGCAATAAATGTAACCTCGCAAAGCTAACAGCTGTTTGTATTTCGTCTAAGATATTTTTTATGTCTTTCAATTCGAAAATCAAAAGGTGCATTTGTTGTACTTCATGTAGTTCAGGTACTATCTGAAACAATTTAAGATTTTCTGACATTTTCTGGAATTTACTGATATACTTATTTTTCAAGTCATTCACTATAGTTGCGATTTGTTTTTGATTTCGAAATAATATTTGTTCGTTATTTTTGATACTGTTAAAAATAACTTTGATATAAAGCTTCGTCATCAGAATCGAGCGTTCCGAATAGAAATTTTGAAATGTTTCCACCTAAGTTTATTAATCCTCTTTTGATTCGTATTTTTTCGTTTAAAAGTTCTTCTAATGCATTCAGGTTTATTTCGTTAGAGTGTCTTCAATATCGATAATTTGCAGTTTGTGCGAAATTCAATTTTGAGTTTTTGTAGTTGTCTATTTCAGTTTGATAATTGATTATGATTTGTTCGATTTTGGCTAGGTCAATATGGTATAAAAGTTGCAAGTTTTTGTGAGTTACGTAGGCTTTACCTATTGAAATGGGTAGTATGCTGTTTTGGATTTGGATAATTTCAAGGGATATCGAGAAGGTTATTATTCCGAGAAGTATGAAAAGTATGAAAGTGTATTCCATTTTGGATCTGTAACAAAATTTTGAAACTAGTTTTTTCTCTGTTTCATGATTTTTTTGTGGTAGATATGCTTGTTTTCTTATCTTGGATTCGATTTTTATCTATTTCACAGGCATCAATTTTTTTGAATGGGGGATCTAATTTTCGTGTCATAGGATTTTTGATGTAGGTTGGGTTTTTGTTTAAAGGGTGGTCTTCCTTTGCTGATCGTTTTTCATTAGTTTTTTCTAAGCGTTGAATAATTTTTTGTCTATTTTGTTCCAAATGTTTCGTTATGTCATTCAAATTTTCGACGTTATTTTCCACGTAATTTTGTAATCGTTCATTATGTGTTTGTTCAATAGGTAATGAGTAGTTCAAGTCTGCCTTAATTATTTGCATAGGGGTCATTTCTGAGCTTGCATGATTTGAATTATTGTAACTGAGTAATGCTTGAGATAATCTATTTTGGAAAGTCAAATTTTTGTCTGTAATTGTCCTCAATTGTTCTATTAATGTGGAATGAAATCGTTCAACTATTGCATTGGAATTGGGATTATAGTTTGTAATGTAATGAATTTCGATTTTGTGGACTTTACAAAAATCTTGTATAACGTTGTTCTTGAATTCGAGACCATTATCACATGTAATTTTGTTAGGAATTCCGTAATGGCTAAAGAAAATTAATAACTTGTCTAAAATTTCTGTTCCTGTTTTTTGAATTAATGCATAACATTGTCCTAATCTTGAAAATGAGTCTACGATACTAAGGCAATACGTTTGATTGAACCTAATCGTGTCGCAGTAAACGTGCGTAAATGGTTTCGTTCCGATAGGGTTGGGTCTGAATTGAATTTGGATTGGGGTGCGTTCGTATTTATTTTTCTGACATAATTCACAAGAATTTATATAGTTCCTAACGTCTTTGTCCATGTTGGGCCAGTAATATTTACGTTTTAGACTTATGAGATTTTCTCGTAATCCGCGATGGATAGTTTTCGTCTCGTGGTATTGTTGTATGCGAAGAAGTTGTTCTTCTTTGTCTTCTACGTCTTCTAGAAAAATTTTTGAAATTTTTAAGTCATAAGATTTATAATCGAATTTTTCCTGTAGAATTCGTATAAGTGGTTTTTCTAATTATTCTTGAGAGGCAAAATACAAGGTGTATGCTTTTTTGGGTTGAATAAATTCCTTGATGAATTTTATGAAATCATTTTCAATTTGGTTGATGGACACTCTGAATCTAAGTTTATCACCAAAAATTTTTGATTTTGTTACTTTATAATTTGGAGTCGTTTTGAAAATTATTTGTAGGGCTGCAGAATTTAAACTTCTTTCGGTAATAGGTAATTCGAGAATAGGATTTTCTAAAGTACTGTGAACAGTTATGTCGTCTGTTTCGAAATCTATAATATTGTCATTTTGACTAGTACTAGGGGTTTCAGTCTGGTTATTTGCATTAAGTAAATTTAAACAATCGTCTAATTCTTCGGTCGTTATTTGATTTGCAATTGAATCTAAATCATCTTCAATACCATTAATTTCGATATTATTTTTGTCAATTTTAATCCTCGAAAGTGCGTCTGCGTTATTTGTCGAACCTTTCTTGTATTTAATTTCGTAGTCGAATTCTTCTAACTGAATATGCCATCTCATTAGTCTGGAATTTGGCTCCTTTAAAGAAAATAACCAACATAAAGGGTTATGGTCTGTGTAAATCGTGAATTTGCGTCCGTAGAGATATTGTCGGAAATATTTGCATGACCATACGATAGCTAACAGTTCCTTTTCTATCGTACTGTATCTTGTTTCGGCGTCATTTAGCGTTCTACTTGCGAATGCAATTGGAAGATCATTCGGGGAATTTCCTTGCGATAGAACTGATCCTATTGCATAACCGGATGCGTCTGTCGTGAGAATAAAAGGTTTATCAAAGTCAGGGTAACTTAATATTGGATCGTTCATTAGATTCCGCTTACAAGTTTCAAATGCTTCGATGTAATTTAAATCGTCAATATTAATTTTTGCATCTTTTCTCAGGCATAATGTTAGAGGTTTCGTTAATTTAGCGAAATTTGGAATGAATTTTCTGTAATAACCTATTAATCTGAGGAACGATTTAATTTCTCTTTGAGTTTTTGGAATTGGAAAGTCAGTAATAGCTTTCAATTTATTAGGGTTTGGTTCAATTCCTTGAGGTGTGATAATGTGACTTAAAAATTCAATTTCAGTTTTGAAAAAATGGCATTTATCAAGTTGGATTTTTAAATTATCAATTTTGAGTGCTTCTAAGATGGTATGGATATCTGCCAAATGTTGTTCTTCAGTATCCGAAAAAATAACTACATCGTCCATGTATACATAACAGATTATACCTATATACTTTTTTAAAACATTATTCATTAGCCGCTGGAAAGTTTTTGGGGCGTTTTTGAGTCCAAAAGGCATTCTAAGAAATTCGTAATGTCCGTTTTCTACGGTAAAGGCCGTTTTTACTATTGATTCTTCGTCGAGTTCTATCTGGTGAAAACCAGATGCTAAGTCAAGTGTGGTAAAGTATTTTTTATTGCCTAATTTATTTAATATGTTGTCGATTTGGGGTGAGGGATATTTGTCGTCTATGGTTTTGTCGTTCAGTTTTCTATAGTCTATGGCAATTCGCCATTTCGTTTGTCCAGATTTGTCCTGCTTTTTGGGAACTATGACAACGGTAAAGGACCATGGGGAAATACTAGGTCTAATTATTTTTTTCTCTAACATGTCTTCAATTTGTCGTTGTACTTCCGCTCTATGAATTTCTGGATATTTATACATTTTACCGTGTACAGGAATTTCGTCAGTCGTTCTAATTTTGTGTTTAATGTTACTAGAAAATTTGAGTGGTTGATCAGGTAGTTGTAAAACATCTTCGTTCGTCTGGAGAATTTTAGTCAGTTGGTTTCTAATTTTTGATTCTAAATGACTAAGATCTATTGGAATGTTTGAGGGTTTTTGGGAAACTTTTGGATATTGGAATGGAATCTTACAATATTCATTAGTTAAAATTTGGTTTTTGAAATCTAAATTTAATCCATATTCATTCAAGAAATCTGCTCCTATTAATCCATCGTAATTTTTGTGAAATTTGTAAAGTATGAATGGGTGAAAATCATCAATTTCGAATTCTCTAAATACTGGTAAAAATACTTTTTCATTAGAAGTTTCCTGCTTCATACATGCAGTTAAAGTTGTCGATTCCTTAAAATTATTTTTGGGGAAGTTATTATAAGCAAATTTTGGGTCAATTAGACATACTGAACATCCGCTATCTATAAGAAGTTTGCACTTAGGATTTTGGAATTCAATGTAAGGTAATTGATTTTTATTGTCTAAAGCAGAATTTAGGTCGATAAATTGTTCGAGGCTAGTTCGTGAAAATTTTCATCTGAATAATTTTCTAAGTTTTCATCTTCAAAGTTTTCGTTAATTTCAAGATAATTTTGTGACTCATTATATTCTACATCGATTGGCTCACAATCTGGTTCAATATTAGTCAATTCTTCAAATGTGAAATTAGGAGGTTGATTACTGTAATTTTGCTGATAATTATTTTGATTAAAATTTGGGTGTTTTCTTGGAGGATTTGCCTGATATTGTGTCGAATAATTCGAGCGTTTATGAGGATAATTTCGCGTCTGTATAGACATTTTTTCCGGTGGTGTCAAAATTCTTTGATTTGGATTAGGTTTGAATACATCTACTTCCTTAGAAGTACTAGGTCCGAAAACTTGTTGTCTGGTAGGGAAATGATGAGTTACTGGGCGTTGTGTAAATTGGATAGGTTTTGAAGGAAATTGATTGGTATTTTGTTGCGTAAATTGGATAGGTTGTGGAGGAAATTCATTTTGTGGTGGTTTAAAATGTGGTTGAAATTGATTAGGAAAATTTCTCTGTATTGGGTACTGCATTGGGTTTTGCGTTTGGCGTTTGTTTGAATTTGGAAAATTGTTAGGTTTTTGAGAAACTTGTGTTTTATAATGTAAAAAAGGTTGCTGATAATAATAAAAATCTTGCCTAATAAAATTGACCATGTCATCGTAATTCATTATACCATGACCTCTCAGTGCAGTTCGTAATTCAGGGTTAATGTTGTAAAGTAAAACTCTAGTGGCTACTCTAGATGCGATATTTTTTTCTTGTTCTTTTTCAACTATACTCAATTCGGATAACTCCACCTGATTATCATATTTGTTTTTTAAATCGACAATTTTTTCTAGGAATTCTAAGTCATTTTCATTTCTAAATCTTTGGGCATTCTGGAGATCCCAAAATAATAAAGTTAAACTAATTTTCTCTTCAAATTTCAATTTGAGGAATTTTTTTAAATCTGTCCAGCTAGAAGTGATGCGTTCATTGCTGCTCACTATTTCACTAGCTGTACCTATTAATTTACTTTTAATGATATCTATGATTGCTTCATTGAGTAATGCATCATTTGATCTGAATTTATTGGAAAATCTTTCACAATGATTTAAAAATCTTGTTAAATTTGCGGGGTTTCCGTCAAATAGAACTATTGATTGCGCGAAAAGGCTAATCAGCTTCATTCTCTCGAAAGTATTATTATCCTGTGTCATTTTGTTATTTTTCAAATTAAGCTTCGATAAATTATCGATTAAATTATCTATAATAGAATCAATTATGTATGATTGAGAAAAAAATTATTAATAAATTGAATTATTTGATCGGTTTTTGGAAAGAAACCTAGGAAAAACTTATACAGGTTTTACTCTCAAAACTGTACGGGAAAAAGAATTGGATTAGAATTGGTTTTAACTTTGGGCCAGGTTAAAATAACTGGGGAAAAAAGTAAAGGATTTGCTCTTGCTCACCTCTGAAGTTCTTGATTTTTCTTTGTTGAAGTTGTCGAAGGGCGCTACTCGGTCGATCAGGGCTTCTGGTATTCCTCTCCTTGTTCTTGGCTGCACCTTAACAGTTAACACTGACAGTCCGTATTCGTTTCACGAAGACCGGCACAATCCCATCACCTCGTCGCCAATTATGTTTTTAGGGAGAAAAACCGTATTTTTAAAAAATCAACTTTATTAAGCGAAGCAAAGCGTACAAGATCTCGATACTTAATCTCCTCGAGAGAGGCATTCACAATAGTTTTATAATCATATTGTTTAAAGTCAGCAGAAATGTTGAGTTGCAATTATGCACGTTAAAACATAGGTATATGAATTAGAAAAGCTGTTATAGGATTATCTTGGCTAAAGGAATCCAGGGATGGCATTACATAATTATATATATTAAGTGAAAATTGGTGCTTAAGATTTCTAGTTGTTCGAGTAGTATTATTTTAAAGTAGTTATTTTTTTTCTGAAGTATTTTCAGATTGTCAATTGTGATATGAGGTATCGTTAAAATGCGTGGCGGAAGCGAATGGTATTGATTTCTTTTGTGTTTATTGAATCTTTTTTCTACTTCACGAATTGTCATTCCTATGTGAAATAATGGGAAGTTTGTGCATGTTAGTTATCTCATAGACTCTGCTGGATTATTCAAGTTTAGATTTTAATTTCATTATCAATCAGTACCCGAGAGGGATTGGTAAGGAGTGGGTTGCGATTGTATGGAGTACTAACGTTACTCACAGGGTCTGCCTCGATCCGTCTTCTGGTTTAGGGGGCCAGTAAACCCCTAGTTACTTCATATTTCTGCTAGGAAAGGATTTGTTAGGAGTGGGTTGGATTATATGGAGTACTAACGTTGCTCACTGGGTCTGCCTCGATTCTCTTTCGGGTCCGAGGGCCAGTTAAGCCATAGTTACTCCACATCTTCTTTGGCCTGGTCGTACGATGTGCTAATATTGCTCACTGATTCTACCCCGAGTCCGTTTTCGGGTACGAGGGGCCAGTGAAATCATAGTTACTTCATACATCAGCCTGAGAAGGATTGTTAAGTAGTAGGTTGGGTTATAGGCCATACTAATATTGCTCACTGGGTCTGCCTGGATCCGTATTCGGGTTCGAGGGGCCAGTAAACCATAGTTACTCAATACATTAGACCGAGAGGGATTGATAAGGGGTGGGTTAGGTTATATGCAGTACTAAGAGTGCTCACTGGGTCTGCCTTGATCCGTGTTCGGGTTCGAGGGGCCAGTAAAATTATACTTACTTCATATTGGCCAGAGATGGATTGGTAAGGAGTGGGTTTGGATTGTATAGAATACTTACGTTGCTCACTGGGTCTGCCTCGATCCGTATTCAGGTTCGAGGGGCCAGTAAAACCATAGTTGCTTCATACAACTGCCCGAGAGGATTGGTTGGGAGTGGGATGGGATTGTATGGAGTATTAACGTTGCTCACTGGGTCTGCCTCGATTCTCATTCGGTTTCAAGGGGTCAGTTAAGCTGTAGTTTCTCCATGTGTTTTGGTCATTCTTAGTTTTTTTCATCGAAATTACTTCTGATTACTTGAGCCTGTACACCACGACAAGGTGATGACCTCGTACGAAATCGTAATATGCCCAACATCTCGTTACATACCGTAACAACTCGTAACAGGTCGTAACATTCCGTAACATCTCGTAACATACCGAAAAAAGTCGTAACATTCCATAAAAATTCGTAACATGACGTCACATCTCTTTACATATCGTAAATCGTTATAGTAGAGTATTCAGTGAATCACTATGGCCAAAAGGGGTGGTCATAAGAGATTTCACCTTTGACAAACAATTTTTTCGGTAAGAGAGGGACTCCCAAATCCCTCAAACACAGTAAAAATATCCTCCACCTGTGGACTTCATACAGCGGAAATTAGAATCACTCATTTGAACATTCAATCTCTGTCCACGTCAATTAATGGACTTGAGTTATTTGCCACAAACTACAACATAGACTTTTTAGCAATCACCGAACACTGGCAAAGTCTTGATCAGCTTATTGCCTACAGACTAACTGAGTACGACCTGATAACTAGTTTCTGCAGGGAATACAATAAACATGGGGGTACAGCCATCTTTGCAAAAAAGGAACATGCAGGTAAATGCAAAATCAGAGAAGACCTCACAAGATTAAGTATAACAAATATAATTGAGTGCTCTGCACTAGAATATGTTAATCCCTCATCGACCAAACTGGTAATTGTTTGCATCTATCGCCCAAATGGGATCTGTTCTGACGTTGAGATATTTTTTGAAAAATTTACACAGATTCTAGACATACTTACAAAAGAAAAAAACAAAAAATTTGCTATAACAGGAGACTTCAACATCGATCTACTTACTACTTCAAACAATAATACTCAGACATTAATGCAGCTATTGGAAGTTTATGGTATCAGGATTATAATAAATGAACCAACACGTATTACATCAACTAGCAAAACCTGCCTCGACAACATCTTTACCAATATTGAAAAAGGTTCAGGATGTGTACTTCAGCCCCACCTATCTGATCATCTAGCTCAATCTTTCACTTTCAATTTGTACTCCAAACCAGCTATTGCTTTAAAAACAACAACAAGCAGGCAGTTCAACGATGTCAACAAAGCAAATTTCCTTAGAGAACTAGAACAAATGGAGTGGTTGGAATTGGAACAGCTAGACAAAACCAACTTAAATGGTTTATGGGACACTTTCTCAGGTAAATTCAATAAGGTGTTTGAGAAATCATTTCCACTCAAGCAAATTAAAGTCCGGACCCAACCACGATCAGCCCTGTCAATACTGAAATCAAACCCAGAGGTACAGCAGTTAAAGAAACGTCTAGACATTCTATTCTTGATCTCTACTACAAATACTGAGTACCTAGAACAATATAAAGAGGCTAAGCACGACTACGACCTAATGCTAAGGAAATCAAAAAAAGATTACTATGGAGATAAGATACAGAGGTCTTCCAATAAATCAAAGGCAACATGGAATGTTCTCAACGACCTTACTGGCAAAAACAATAATAGAGCAGTGATCCTACCATCAACAGACTACAAAAAAGTGGCAAGTGATTTCAACCACTACTTTGCCTCGGCCCCAAAAGAACTATGTAGAAATCTGCCAATAAGTGAAATGGTAAATTCAGTAGGAAGATCGGAGAAAAGTTTCTATATGTTTAATATCACTCCAGAAGAAATTGTCAGAACTACCTTGAAGATGAAAAACACAACATCGTGTGGCTTCGACAATATTCCAGTACATATAGTGAAGCTATCTATACATGTTATCGCTGAGCCTTTGGCATATATTATGAATTTGGCGTATACTGCGGGGATATTTCCAGACGCTCTGAAACTAGCGATCATAAAACCTTTCTACAAGAAGGGTACCACTACGGAAATGGGCAACTATCGACCAATCAGTCTGTTAACAACGATTTTCGAAAAGATCTTGGCTCAACGACTGATCTCCTTTTTCACTAAGTTTGGAATATTCACAAAATGTCAACATGGCTTTATTCAAAACAAGAACACAGAAACTGCGATGTTCAAATTGATATCCAGCATCGTAAATGCTGTCGACAGGGGTTTTGTTCCCTGCGGGTTGTTCCTGGACCTAACCAAGGCCTTCGACTGCGTCAAACATCAAAGACTACTGGAAAAATTAGAGAAATACGGCATCAGGGATAACCAGTTGAACCTAATCCGGAGCTATTTAGAGGGACGAAGACAGAAAGTCATCATCACAACAGAAGACTGCACATACGAGTCAGAAGAGGAGATGACAGAGATGGGAGTAATACAGGGTAGTATCGTGGGACCCGTATTCTTCTTGGTTTACATAAATGATCTACCAGAAGAACTAGACAAGGATGATCTCAACAATGTTGATGAACCCAATAGAAACCAACAACCCAAGAACGAAACTACAGACGTTGTGATCTTTGCAGATGATACAAATATAGTCATTCACGGACAAAATCATCAAGAAACTCTCAGGCGGGCAGACGTGGTATTGCAAAATATGAATCGCTGGTGCAGGAGCAATCAATTAGTGCTGAATATTCCCAAGACCGAATGTGCTATGTTTCACACGACGAGACTCAATATAAATTACCCCAAAGCAATCACACTTCAAAACGTCGAGATTGAAATGACTGATTCAGTCAAGTTCCTGGGTATATGGCTTGACACCAACCTGAAATGGCATACCCATATTCAAGAACTAGTCAAAAAGCTCAACAGAACAATCTACACATTTACTGTTCTAAGACATTACGTGGACCAGGAGACGCTGAAGGTTCTGTACTACTCCAACTTTCAATCACAGTTGACCTATGGTATAGTAATTTGGGGAAATGGAACACATTTGGACAAGATCTTTAAGACACAGAAACTAGCTATCAGAACTGTCTACCAGATGAAATATCGTGAATCTTGTAGGAACGTATTCAGAGATAATAACATACTCACAGTTATCGGAATCTATGCTTACAGATGTGCTATGTTTGTTAGACAACACCCAGAATACTTTGAAAAACATCTCAACAGGAATAATACCCGAAGAAAGGTACCCTATCTATACCTGGTCCACACCCTGAGCTTGGCACAAAATAACGCCGAATATATGTGCATGAAAATACACAACTCTCTACCAGAATACCTACGCAATATAAGGGAGCTGAAGCTATTTAGGAAAGAAGTCTACAAGCATTTACTGTCCTGCGAACCATATTCAATGGGAGAATTACTACACAAAGGATAGAAGAATTATTGATGTATTGATTTTTGTTTGACATACTTCTACTTTATTATTACTATAATAACACTGGAAATGTAAATAAATTATTATTATTATTATTATTAACATGCCGTTACATACCACGTCATGCCGTAACATCTCGTAACATTTTGTAACCGATCGAAACATGCCTTAACATTTCGTAACATTCCGTTACATCTCGTATAACATACAGTGAAAAATCGTAAAATCTCGTAAAATTCCGTTACAGGTCGTAATTTTCCGTAACATGTCTTCATCTCGTATCATTTCGTAACATCTCGTAACATAACGTAAAAAGTCGTAACATCTCGTAACATGACGTTACAAATCGTAACATGACGTACCATCCTGTAACAGGTCGTAACATTCCGTAACAGGTCGTAACATTCCGTAACATCTCGTAACATGCCGTAACATCTCGTATCATTCCGTTGTTACGGAATGATACGAGGTGTTTCACGACATGCCTTAACATTTCGTAACATTCCGTAACATCTTGTAACATACCGTAAAAAGTCGTAACATCCCGTAACAGGTCCTACCATGACGTAACATCTCGTAACATACCGTAACAACTCGTTACATGACGTTACATCCCTTCACATATCGTAACATCTCGTTACATCCCGTAACAAACAGTTCGTTACATGCCGTAACATACCGTGTCATCTCGTAACATGCCGTTACATCTCGTAACATGTCGTTACTTTGTTACTAAAAGAGATACAGAAAAATATTATCTACAAAAATTCCACAAAGTCCACTGAGGTTTTACAATGTGAATTCACACAATAAAATTGATGACAACTTCATTTTTCAAATGGAACACCCTGTATGTTTTTTCATATTTGGCTACCTCTTTTTTCCCTGATTTCGAATATGTAACATATGTTGATCTATCTCTTTTGTTTTGGTTACCACAGAGTTTCAAATTTGAAGAACCAAGCTCTTTAATCATTTTTCAAGTGGCAGATTGCGTTTACTGAAAATGACCATTTTTTGAGTTATGATAACGTCAATTAGAATATATACAGGGTGAACAACATATTGAATGCAACTAAATTTTTCTAAATGGAACACCTTGTCCTGTATATTCTTCCATCTTTTGATAGGCTATTTCCTCCTAATCTCGAATATGCATATGTATATGCATTGTGTCGTCTTCAAGTTTCAAAGTTCCGAAATGATGATATCGAATGAAAAAAATATGTGAAATACCTACGAAATTCTTTATACTCAAAACAATTCACATGACGAAACATCCCGTAACATCTCCTAACATACCGTTACAAATCTTAACATGCCGTAACATCTCGTAACATACTGTAACATGCCGTAACATCTCGTAACATCTCGTAGCAGTTCGTTACATGCCGTAACATACCGCGACATCTCGTAACATCCCGTAACATACCGTTAACCTATCGTAACATGCCTGAACATCTCGTAATTTTCCGTAACATCTCGTAACATACTGTAAAAGTCGTAACATCTCGTTACATTCCGTAACATCTCGTTACATGCCGTAACATCTCGTAACATAACGTAACATGCCGT
This sequence comes from Propylea japonica, assembly GCA_013421045.1. Taxonomy (NCBI): domain Eukaryota; kingdom Metazoa; phylum Arthropoda; class Insecta; order Coleoptera; family Coccinellidae; genus Propylea; species Propylea japonica. The sequence goes on from JACDNR010000584.1 coordinate 46,357, forward strand.
TACATCTCGTAACATTCCGTAACATCTCGTAACATACCGTTACATACCGTAACAACTCGTAACATGACGTAAAATCCCGTAACAGGTAGTTACATTCCGTAACATCTCGTAACATGCCGTAACATCTCGTAACATACCGTAACAAATCGTAACATGACGTAACATCTCGTAAAATTTTGTATCATGCCGTAACCTATCGTAACGTGAATTAACTTCTCGTTACATTCCGTAACATCTGTAACATACCGTAGCATGTCGTAACATTCCGTTACATCTCATAACATGACGTAACAACTCCACATCTTGTAACATCCCCTAATATGTTTTATGTTGTATTGTGTAAAATGTTTATTGTTTGTGTTCAATGATTTTCGATGAATTTTCACCACTTTCACTTTCTCTAGCATAAATCCTAGATCAGATATCTAAATGAAAGCATTTCTCATTAAAATGATCTCTAGCATCACCATTTCGCACCAAAATACTGTTCTTGAATCTTCTGTAATCAATACCAATCAATAAATAAGCTTGATGTTTTTTTTAGCCAAACATAAGGATGAAACAGACAGAACAGAAAAACCAGAACGATTTCTCACTTTCTGCCTGAAAGACTTGAAACATGATTGAAAAAAACCACACGATTTATTTCCAGAGGTGACTGAAATATATGAATATCTTCTCACTAACTCAACAACGAATGAGAATTTTAAAAAACAACTCAACAGATCGAATTTTGATGAATCTATATTAATAAAACAGGATCTATGGTTACTGTTTAAATGCCAGATCTATTAAACGACTGCACCAAATTCGACAATTCTTTTTTTGTTGTGTTCATTATTGTTAGGGCAAGGTTTTTTCAACAAAATATTCAAAAAAAAATTGTTCGGAAAAAATGAAAGGCTTTCCTTTTCTTCTTCTTCTTTGATGTATTTTGGGTTGCCTAATCTTATCATAGAGTACTTATGTTATACTGATTTTGACATTTGAACAAAGTGAAGTTTCATCGAGAAAAACGAAAATTTTAAATTTTAATTAGAAATAACGTATGAACTAGCATATTATACAACAATAACAATAAAGGTACCATACGAGGTAGGTTATATATTAGAATTTGTGTACTGTGATAACATGAAATATGTGATATATGTATTATTATATTATTAAATTCTACTATTGTTATTCAGGAAGAGGATATTTGCGGTTCAGATAGGTATATCAATAGAAACTGACCAATTTCAAGTTACATTTTCAACCCAAGAAAATTGGTTCAGATGAAGTTCTCAAGGTGAAGCAAGGAACCAACGAAGATAAATACCATTGAACTCCTCGCATAGGAAATAATAAGAGGTAGGTTCAACTTATTCGAGTTTGTGTAATATAATAGGGGGAACATGAAATATCAACACATATTAGTGTATATAAATGCTGCTATTGTTATTCAAGAAGTGGATATTTACATTTCAGATAGATTAATATAAGATGGTGAAAGCAGTGAATCCATCCGGTGAATAGAAGAACACTGTTGAAAAATCGAAACCTTTGGGGACATGTGAGTGTTCAGAATATTAGATTAATCTAAGTAACAGTAATTCATGATACATTTCATTGAGGTTTTCTCATATCTTTAACTTTAATATCAATGGGTTTTCCCACAATAGTTCCATATATAGCCTATTCGTTTTGAAAAGTTTCGTGCTCCTGAGTAACTCAAAAGCTCCAAATACGGCTTGCCATTTGCTGCGCACAAGCACTGGTACAGCTCAGGAGCTCGAAACTCTTCAAAACGAATACTATAATAGAGTAGACATTGTACACAAGGTTGCTCTAATCAATTCTACCATACATTTCAACAAGAGAGTGGATGTTTGAAGACTCACCTATTCATTGTTACAATTATTGATATTTTTTGCAGGTCCGAAAAGGTTTATATGAATTGAACAATGAAATTAAATGAATGGATTTGGATTGTTGATAATTTACTGAATGTTTTCAAAATTAAAAAGCTACTTATGAAGAAAAATATATCTGGAATCTAAGGTAAATGATATTATGAACTATTGTAGCGCACATCTGATTATTTTGTCTGTGCATTATACTCATTCATGGTTTACCGAGAGACTGAGAGATTAAATGGTTTCCTTAAATAACTACATTAATGTTCATAATTTATTTCATCATATTGGCAAGGGAAATGTTAGAATAATTAACAATTATTATTATGCGAAAAATGTAAAATATTGATTTGAATTTTGCCTGCTCTCAAATGTAATCGATAGAAAACTCGAAAATAAAAATAAGTAATTTTTACTTCTTGATCACTAAATAGTAATTAATATATCTTTTTTTGCAGGTCCTGAAGATTTGATATGGAGTGCTCAATAAACTTTCACTGCTTGGTTAAATAAATGAATTTGGACTGTTGATAATTTACGGAATATTCAAAAAATAAAGAAAGCTACTCATGAAGAAATTTAGGTCCACAAAACCAATCCTCTTTACAATATTATTTTGATTTGATTTAACAATTTCATTCATGCTTTGAATTCACCTAAATTTTGAAGGGCAATTATAAGGACTTTTAGGGTCATTCTAATTATATGTCAATTCGACTTTCCCGTTCAAACCATAAACTCAACTTGAAATTTTCGTTTTTTCGAGTTGTTGCTGTCGGAAGTCATTTGGTTTATAGGTGTCCAATAGGCCACACCTAAACTCGATAACTTCCAAGAGCAACAACTGGAAATATCGAGATTAGCCAAATTCAATTTAAGGTTTTGAACAAGAAAGTGGAATCCTCATGATAATAGAAATCTCAGAATTGTTTTCTACATGACTACTATGAGAAGTAACATCTCGAACTTTTGAAATCTACACAGGCCGGGTTTACTTCTTCAAGAAAAAATACTACAAAAATATATTAAATCGGATGGGCTGCTCTCCTAATATTCTAATTATCCTTTCCAAGCAGCCGTTTTCATAGACCCTTCAGCATTATCATTTTTTTAACGTGTCACATATGAGTTCTGTATTGTTGATGTTTCATTTGATTTGTGAAAGATTTCATATGAATTTTCAATAGACGCTTTGAATATAAACAGGTTGTTCCTATAAACATGTTGAATATTCTGAATTTCAGCCTATAGATATAGATAGATATTTTCAGGGTACTTCTATAAATCTATCACTCATTTAAGATTTCTACTTACAAGATTAACAAGATTAAATAATTTTTAAACTGGCAAAACTAGGTTTGCCGGGTCAGCTAGTAATATATATAAATATAAAAGAGGAAGTGGGTAGTTGCATGGATTCAAATTTGTATGACCTTGTGTTCAATGAAATGAATTCTCACAAAAATACAGGATCATCAAATTATGCTGCCAAGAAAAGTGAATTAATTCGAGTTTGAACCCATGCATCATTTTTGCTAGAAAACCATCTACTTTCCTCATTCAAATTCTTGATGGGGTTACAAACTTCTCAAGGGGGTTAGCTAGTAAGAGGTTTTCCAATAAGAGGTGCTATTACACTAACAAGTAAACGACCTCTGTGTCGCGGATACACTGATTGATAATGAAATTAAAATCCAAACTTGAATAATCAGCGGAGTCTATCAGATAACATGCACAAACTTCCCTCATTTCACATAGGAACGACAACTCGTAAAGTAGAAAAAGAAACAATAACACAAAAGAAATCAACCCATTTCAACGATTCAACACATTTTAACGATACCTCATATTACATTTGACAATCTGAAAATACTTCAGAGAGAAAATAACTACTTTAAAATAATACTACTCGAACAACTAGAAATTTAATAAAATATGGACAACCAATTTTTACTTAATTATAATATAGAAGTCAAAAGTAAGAACATTTTCAAACTCTTAGATTCTTGAAAACCAAGAATGAATATTAAAATTGAAAAAAAATTCATGCCACCAATAACCTATCTACTAACAAATCTATTGGGGAACTATAAAATCAAATGACTGAGATATTCAGATTAAGAGGATCCGAACTACTAAGTAACGTAATGTGGTATATGTTTCAAACTGTTACAATGAAGAATAAGGTGTTCAAAGCTTATTAGCTTATAAGTGTTCTCTATAGAGAACACTTTATCTTTGGTATTCGAGAGATTCATACTTCACTTTGTTAGTTTGTTCACATTTTTGTTCCCAGAAATATATAAATTACGAAATGTGTTGAGTAGTAAAGATGAAGTTATATCGATTTCACACTGTACTGAGTAGTTCAGTCAGTTTCTTCAAAACTGAATATTTCAAATAATTAAGTTCATAATTCCTCAATAGATTTGTTGCATTCAATTCCAATTGATTTTATCAATTTTAATTTTTCAATGTGGCAGATCAGGTAGTACGATTCATCATTCTTTTGTTGCAATCGATTGTGTAAAAATTCATTCCATGCTTTCATTTCTGAGTCAAGATGAAGAAGGCTTTATTTAATCAATTCTCATCTTTCTTTGCGGCAGATCACCAGATCATCAGACTATATTTCATAGATAAATATTGATTTTATCAAGCCTTTTTTATCTGCCTCATAGAATGATAAAAACTGATGAAATTTAATCGGAAATTAAACATGAGATCACATGTACCTATGTACAAACAAATCAATTGCGAAACTATAAAATTAACTTTTGAGATATTCAGATCAGAACAATTCGAACTAGTAGTAGTAACTGTTCAAACCTATGGTAATTTCGAAAACTAACATATCAAGCTCATTCAGAATCTGTGAAGTTAAGGAGTTTCATAATTCACTTTGTTCGTTTATTCTCATTCTAGTTTTCAGAATCTCATTCCTTCGGTAGATAAAATTATATCGATTTCACACTGTACTGAGTAGTTCAGTCAGTTTCTACAAAACTGAACATTTCAAATATTTTATTTCATAGTTCCTCAATAGATTTGTTCATAAGATACATTGGTTGCCTTTAATACCATTTCATTTTATCAATTTTTACCTTTCTATGTGGCAGATCAGGTTGTGCGATTCATCATGCTTCTGTTGCAATTGATTGTGTAAAAATTCATTCTCATGCTTTCATTTCTAATTCAATTTAATGGATTTAATGAAAATACATCAGACTATATTTCATAGATAAAAATTGATTTAATCAAGTCTTTTTTATCTGCCTCGAAGAAGAACTGATGCATTTAATTAGAAATGAAAGCATGAGATCACATGTATGTACTAACCAATCAATTGCGAATCTATAAAAATAAATTTTTGAGATATTCAGATATTCGAACTACTCTGTAGTAAATGTTCAAACCTATGGTAATTTCGAAAACTAGCAGATCGAGCTCATTCCGAATCTGTGAAGTTTGGGAGATTCATAATTCACTTTGTTCGTTTATTCTCATTCTAGTTTCCAGAATCCCATTTCTTCGGTAGATAAAATTATATCGATTTCACACTGTACTGAGTAGTTCAGTCAGTTTCTTCAAAACGGAACATTTCAAATATTCCATTTCATAGTTCCTCAGTAGATTTGTTCGGAAGATACATTGGTTGCTTTCAATACCATTTGTTTTTATCAATTTTACCTTTATATGTGGCAGATCAGGTAGTGCGATACATCATTCTTTTGCTGCAATTGATTGTGTAAAAATTCAACTTACTAGTTTACTCCTTAGGCTTTTCTTATTGATTTTTTCAAGATGAAAGATTATAAGACTCAATATTTATTGTTGGTTTTCAAGAATCTACGAGTTTGAAAATGTTCTTACTATTGACTTCCATATTATATATATACTAGCTGACCCGGCAAACCTAGTTTTGCCAGTTTAAAAATTATTTAATCTTGTTATATAGTAGAGATCTGAAATGAGTGATTGATTTATAGAAGTACCCTGAAAATATCTATCTATATCTATAGGCTGAAATTCAGAATATTCAACATGTTTATAGGAACAACCTGTTTATACTCAAAGCGTCTATTGAAAATTTATATGAAATCTTTCACAAATCAAATGACACATCAACAATACAGAACTCATATGTGACACGTTGAAAAAAATGATAATGCTGAAGGGTCTATGAAAACGGCTGCTTGGAAAGGATAGTTAGAATATTAGGAGAGCAGCCCATCCGATTTAATATATTTTTGTAGTAATTTTTCTTGAAGAAGCAAATCCGGCCTGTGTAGATTTCAAAAGTTCGAGATGTTACTTCTCATAGTAGTCATGTAGAAAACAATTCTGAGATTTCTATTATCATGAGAATTCCACTTTCTTGTTCAAAACCTTAAATCGAATTTGGCTAATCTCGATATTTCCAGTTGTTGCTCTTGGAAGTTATCGAGTTTAGGAGTGGCCTATTGGACACCTATAAACCAAATGACTTCTGACGGCAACAACTCGAAAAAACGAAAATTTCAAGTTGAGTTTATGGTTTGAACGGGAAAGTCGAATTGACATATAATTAGAATGACCCTAAAAGTCCTTATAATTGCCCTTCAAAATTTAGGTAAATTCAAAGCATGAATGAAATTGTTAAATCAAATCAAAATAATTTTGTGAAGAGGATTGGTTTTGTGGACCTAAATTTCTTCATGAGTAGCTTTCTTTATTTTTTGAATATTCCGTAAATTATCAACAGTCCAAATTCATTTATTCAACCAAGCAGTGAAAGTTTATTGAGCACTCCATATCAAATCTTCAGGACCTGCAAAAAAGATATATTAATTACTATTTAGTGATCAAGAAGTAAAAATTACTTATTTTTATTTTCAAGTTTTCTATCGATTACATTTTAATGAAAGCAGGCAAAATTCAAATCATTATTTTACATTTTTCGCATAATAATAATTGTTAATTATTCTAACATTTTCCTTGCCAATATGATGAAATAAATTATGAACATCAATGTAGTTATCTAAGGAAACCATTTAATCTCTCAGTCTCTCGGTAAACCATGAATGAGTATAATGCACAGACAAAATAATCAGATGTGTGATACAATAGTTCATAATATCATTTACCTTAGATTCCAGATATATTTTTCTTCATAAGTAGCTTCTTAATTTTGAAAACATTCAGTAAATTATCAACAATCCAAATCCATTCATTTCATTTCATCATTCAATTCAAATAAACCTTTTCGGACCTGCAAAAATATCAATAATTGTAACAATGAATAGGTGAGTCTTCAAACATCCACTCTCTTGTTGAAATGTATGTTAGAATTGATTAGAGCAACCTTGTGTACAATGTCTACTCTATTATAGTATTCATTTTGAAGAGTTTCGAGCTCCTGAGCTGTACCAGTGCTTGTGCGCAGCAAATGGCAAGCCGTATTTCGAGATTTTGAGTTACTTAGGAGCACGAAACTTTTCAAAACGAATAGGCTATATATGAAACTATTGTGGGGAAACCCATTGATATTAAAGTTAAAGATATGAGAAAACCTCATGAATTACTGTTACTTAGATTAATCGTTTAGATATTCTGAACACTCACATTTCTCCAAAGGTTTCGATTTTTCAACAGTGTTCTTCTATTCACCGGATGGATTCACTGCTTTCACCATCTTATATTAATCTATCTGAAATGTAAATATCCACTTCTTGAATAGCAGCATTGATATACACTAATATGTGTTGATATTTCATGTTCCTCCTATTATATTACACAAACTCGAATAAGTTGAACCTACCTCTTATTATTTCCTATGCGAGGAGTTCAATGGTATTTATCTTCGTTGGTTCCTTGCTTCACCTTGAGAACTTCATCAGAACCTTGTATTTCTTTTTCTTAGGTTGAAAATGTAACTTTAAATTGGTCATTTTCTATTGATATATCTAAACCACAAATATCCTCTTCCTGAATAACAATAGTAGAATTAATATAATGATACATATATCACATATTTCATGTTATCATAGTACACAAATTCTAATATATAACCTACCTTGTATGGTACCTTTAAGTAAAAACTGTTGTATAATATGCTAGTTTATACGTTATTTCTAATTAAGATTTTCGTTTCACCCGATGTAACTATTGTAACTTCACTTTTTGTTCAAATGTCAAAAACACTATACGTACTCTATGATATCCAAATACGTCAAAGAAGAAAAAGAAAAGGAAAGCCTTTTATATTTTTCCGAACAATTTATTTTTGAATATTTTGTTGTAAAAAAAACCTTGCCCTAACAATAATGAACACAACAAAAAAAGAATTGTCGAATTTGGTGCAGTCGTTTAATAGATATTCTCTTTTAACAGTAACCATAGATCCTGTTTTATTAATATAGATTGAGTGAAAATTGGTGCTTAAGATTTCTAGTTGTTCGAGAAGTATTATTTTAAAGTAGTTATTTTTTTTCTGAAGTATTTTCAGATTGTCAATTGTGATATGAGGCATCGTTAAAATGTGTGGCAGAAGCGAATGGGGTGGATTTCTTTTGTGTTTATTGAATCTTTTTTCTACTTCACGAATTGTCATTCCTATGTGAAATAATGGGAAGTTTGTGCATGTTATCTCATAGACTCCGCCGGATTATTCAAGTTTAGATCTTAATTTCATTATCAATCAGTACCCGAGAGGGATTGGTAAGGAGTGGGTTGGGATTGTATGGAGTACTAACGTTACTCACAGGGTCTGCCTCGATCCGTCTTCCGGTTTGAGGGGCCAGTAAAACCCTAGTTACTTCATACTTCTGCTAGGAAAGGAGTTGTTAGGAGTGGGTTGGGTTATATAGAGTACTAGCGTTGCTTACTGGGTCTGCCTCAATCCGTATTCTGGTTCGAGGGGCCAGTAAACCTTAGCTACTTCGTATATTAACCCGAGGGATTGGTAAGGAGTGGGTTGGGATTGTATGGAGTACTAACGTTACTCACTGGGTCTGCCTCGATCCGTCTTCTGGTTTAGGGGGCCAGTAAAACCCTAGTTACTTCATACTTCTTCTAGGAAAGGATTTGTTAGGATTGGGTTGGATTATATGGAGTACTAACGTTGCTCACTGGGTCTCCCTCGATTCTCTTTCGGGTTCGAGGGCCAGTTAAGCCATAGTTACTCCACATCTTCCTTGGCCTGGTCGTACGATGTGCTAATATTGCTCAATGGGTCTACCCCGAGTCCGTTTTCGGGTACGAGGGGCCAGTGAAATCATAGTTACTTCATACATTAGCCTGAGAAGGATTGTTAAGGAGTGGGTTGGGTTATAAGCAGTACTAATATTGCTCACTGGGTCTGCCTCGATCCGTATTCGGGTTCAAGGGGCCAGTAAACCATAGTTACTCAATACATTAGACCGAGAGGGATTGATAAGGGGTGGGTTGGTTTATATGCAGTACTAATATTGCTCACCTGGTCTGCCTTGATCCGTGTTCGGGTTCGAGGGGCCAGTAAAATTATAGTTACTTCATATTGGCCAGAGATGGATTGGTAAGAAGTGGGTTTGGATTGTATAGAATACTTACGTTGCTCACTGGGTCTGCCTCGATCCGTATTCAGAATCGAGGGGCCATTAAAACCATAGTTTCTTCATATTGGCCAGAGATGGATTGGTAAGGAGTGGGTTTGGATTGTATAGAGTACTAACGTTGCTCACTGGGTCTGCCTCGATCCGTATTCAGGTTCGAGGGGCCAGTAAACCATAGTTACTCAATACATTAGACCGAGAGGGATTGATAAGGGGTGGGTTGGTTTATATGCAGTACTAATATTGCTCACTGGGTCTGCCTTGATCCGTGTTCGGGTTCGAGGGGCCAGTAAAATTATAGTTACTTCATATTGGCCAGAGATGGATTGGTAAGAAGTGGGTTTGGATTGTATAGAATACTTACGTTGCTCACTGGGTCTGCCTCGATCCGTATTCAGAATCGAGGGGCCAGTAAAACCATAGTTTCTTCATATTGGCCAGAGATGGATTGGTAAGGAGTGGGTTTGGATTGTATAGAGTACTAACGTTGCTCACTGGGTCTGCCTCGATCCGTATTCAGGTTCGAGGGGCCAGTAAAACCACAGTTGCTTCATACAACTGCCCGAGAGGATTGGTTCGGAGTGGGTTGGGATTGTATGGAGTTTTAACGTTGCTCACTGGTTCTGCCTTGATTCTCATTCGGGTTCGAGGGGTCAGTTAAGCTTTAGTTACTCCATGTGTTTTGGTCATTCTTAGTTTTTTTTCATCGGAATTACTTCTGATTACTTGAGCCTGTACACCACGACAAGGTGATGACCTCGTACGAAATCGTAATATGCCCAACATCTCGTAACATACCGTAACAACTCGTTACAGGTCGTAACATTCCGTAACATCTCGTTCAAAACGGTAGGTTATGGAAAAAAGTGGTCAATAGGGCGTTTGTAGAGAATCGAACTACAGTAGAACCTCGATTATCCGAACTAATTGAGAATGAGACTATTGCTGATAATCAAAAGTTCGGATAATCGAAATGTGGGACTTTAAAACCCCGTGCGGAACTTTTCTGTCCAGATGCGAGAGCAGAGATTTCCAATTAAGACCGGTCTCATCTGCATCATAAACATCTTCGCGTGTGAAACCTTCTTTTTCCAAAAACGAGTTGAATTCCTTTTTGAACTCTTCAGCCGCACTTGAATTCGCTGAATGAGATTCCCCTTGAATTTGAAGCTCTCGTATTCCATGGCGCAACTTGAAATTATGAAGCCAACCAGAAATTGCCTTGAAATTATTTGATCCACCGAGTTTTTCATTCAACTCAAGAGCTTTCTCACACAAGAGAGGACCCGAAATCGGTTCCCCCAAGCTACGCCGCTGTATGAACCAAGTAGAAAGAGCTTCATCTAGTTCTTGATATTTTGCATTTTTCATAACTTTTCTTTTCTTCACACCGTCACTTCTGTCCATCGTAAATGAAAATGCTATTAGAGCATCTCGGTTTTTTTTATATCGGTGATTGTTGATTTTCAAACACCATAAAGACGTGCCTAATTTGCATTACTTTCACCCCTATCTGATTTAGATAATATTTCTATTTTTTCCAACGCCAACGTAAGAACAGTACGTTTTCGTTTGGAAGTTGAAACTTGAAAGGTGACTCGACGTTATAGCCATTTAACAAGTGCATGTGAAATTTTCGCAAGCTCCTGCTGACTGATACATAACATCCGACGTTCGATGAAATACTGAAACAGATCGAGATCGCGTCTCAACAAGCTCGATCAGTCCCAACCATCGTCTGGCGGAAGATTAGGAAGAAATCGCCAACGTTCGGATAATTGGGCGTTCGGATAAACTGAGTCTGAGTTCGGATAATTGAACGTTCGGATGCACTGAGTCCACGTTCGGATAATGGACGTTTCGGATAATTGAGGTTCGGATAATTGAGGTTTCGGATAATTGAGGTTCGGATAACTGAGGTTTTGGATAATTGAGGTTCGGATAATTGAGGTCCGGATAATTGAGGTTCGGATAATTGAGGTTTCGGATAATTGGGGTTCGGATAATTGAGGTTCGGATAATCGAGCTTCTACTGTACCTATAATATAAGGTATCAATCATTCTGATCGGATGAACAGAGACCGATTAGTACCATTAGTAGGTGAAAAAATTTCATTTTCCATCTCCTCCCAAGTATATTCGATATATTTTCAAAACGGTAGGTTATGGAAGAAACTGTTCAATGAGGCGTGTGTAGAGAATTAATTTACCTATATAATGAGGTATTAATCATTCTGATCGGATGAACAGAGACCGATTTATTTTAATTAATAGATGAAAAAATGTCATTTTCCATCGCCTCCCAAGTTTATTCGATATATTTCAAAACGGTAGGTTATGGAAAAAAGTGATCACAAGGGCGTTCGTAGAAAATTAATTTACCTATAAAATGAGGTATTAATCATTCTGATCGGATGAACAGAGACCGATTTATTTTCATTAATAAATGAAAAAATGTCATTTTCCATCTCCTCCCAAGTTTATTAGATATATATTCAAAACGGTAGGTTATGGAAAAAAGTGGTCAATAGGGCGTTTTTAGAGAATTGATTCACCTATAAAATGAGCTACTAGTCATTCTGATCGGATGAACAGAGACCGATTTATTTTCATTAATAGATAAAAAATTGCCATTTTTCATCTCCTCCCAGGTTTATTCGATATATTTTCAAGAGGGAAGGTTATGGAAGAAAGTGGTCAACATAGCGTTTGTAGAGAATTAATTTACCTATAAAATGAGATATTGATCATTCTGATCGGATGAACAGAGACTGATTTATTCTCATTAATAGATGAAAAAATGTCATTTTCCATCTCCTATCAAGTTTATTCGATATATTTTCAAAACAGTAGGTTATGGAAAAAAGTGGTCACTAAAAGCGTTTGTAGAGAATTAATTTACCTATAAAATGAGGTATTAATCATACTGATCGGATGAACAGAGACCGATTTATTTTCATTAATAGATGAAAAAATGTCATTTTCCATCACCTCCCAAGTTTATTCGATATATTTTCAAAACGGTAGGTTATGGAAAAAAGTGGCCAAAAGGGCGTTTGTAGAGAATTAATTTATCTATCAAATGAGGTATCAATCATTCTGATCAGATGAACAGAGACCGATTTATTTTCATCAATAGATGAAAAAATATCATTTTCCATCTCCTCCCAAGTTTATTCGATATATTTTCAAAACGGTGGGTTATGGAAAAAAGTGGTCAATAGGGCGTTTGTAGAGAATTAATTAACCTATAAATTGACGTATTAATTATTCTGATCGGATGAACAGAAACCGAATTATTTTCATTAATAGATGAAAAAATGTCATTTTCCATCTCCTCCCAAGTTTATTCGATATATTTTCAAAACGGTAGGTTATGGAGAAAAGTGGTCAATAGTTTTGTAGAGAGGTATTAATCATTCTGATCGGATAAACAGAGACCGATTTTTTTCCATTATTAGATGAAAAAATTTTATTTTCCATCTCCTCCCAAGTTCATTCGATATATTCTCAAAACGGTAGGTTATGGAAAAAAGTGGTCAATAGGGCGTTTGTAGAGAATTAATTTACCTATAAAATGAGGTATTAATCATTCTGATCGGATGAACAGAGACCGATTTATTTTCATTAATAGATGGAAAAATGTCATTTTCCATTTCCTCCCAAGTTCATTCGATATATTTTCAAAACGGTAGTTTATGGAAAGAAGTGGTCAATAGGGCGTTTGTAGAGAATTAATTTACCTATATAATGAGGTATTAATCATTCTGATCAGATGAACAGAGACCGATTTATTTTCATTAATAGATGAAAAAATATCATTTTCCATCTCCTCCCAAGTTTATTCGATATATTTTCGAAACGGTGGGCTATGGAAAAAAGTGGTCTGACGGGCGTTTGTAGAGAATTAATTTACCTATAAAATGAGGTATTAATCATTCTGATGTGATGAACAGAGACCGATTTATTTCCATTAATAGATGAAAAAATGTCATTTTCCATCTCCTCCCAAGTTTATTCGATATATTTTCGAAACGGTGGGCTATGGAAAAAAGTGATCTATAGGGCGTTTGTAGAGAATTAATTTACCTATAAAATGAGGTATTAATCATTCTGATCGGATGAACAGAGACCGATTTATTTTCATTAATAGATGGAAAAATGTCATTTTCCATTTCCTCCCAAGTTCATTCGATATATTTTCAAAACGGTAGTTTATGGAAAGAAGTGGTCAATAGGGCGTTTGTAGAGAATTAATTTACCTATATAATGAGGTATTAATCATTCTGATCAGATGAACAGAGACCTATTTATTTTCATTAATAGATGAAAAAATATCATTTTCCATCTCCTCCCAAGTTTATTCGATATATTTTCGAAACGGTGGGCTATGGAAAAAAGTGGTCTAACGGGCGTTTGTAGAGAATTAATTTACCTATAAAATGAGGTATTAATCATTCTGATGTGATGAACAGAGACCGATTTATTTCCATTAATAGATGAAAAAATGTCATTTTCCATCTCCTCCCAAGTTTATTCGATATATTTTCGAAACGGTGGGCTATGGAAAAAAGTGATCTATAGGGCGTTTGTAGAGAATTAATTTACCTATAAAATGAGGTATTAATCATTCTGATCGGATGAACAGAGACCGATTTATTTTCATTAATAAATGAAAAAATGTCATTTTTCCATCTCCTCCCAAGTTTATTCGATATATTTTCAAAACGGTAGGTTATGGAAGGTAGTGGTTGATGGAGCGTTCGTAGAGAATTAATTTACCTATGAAATGAGGTATTAATCAGTCTGATCGGATGAACAGAGACCGATTTATTTTCATTAATAGATGAAAAAATGTCATTTTCCATCTCCTCCCAAGTTTATTCGATATATTTTGAAAACGGTAGGTTATGGAGAAAAGTGGTCAATGGGTTTTTTGTAGAGAATCAATCTACCTAAAAAATGAGGTATTAATTATTCTGATCGGATGAACAGAGACCAATTTATTTTCATTAATAGATGAAAAAATGTCATTTTTCATCTCCTCCCAAATTTATTCGATATATTTTCAAAACGGTAGGTTATGAAAAAAAGTGGTCACAGAAAGCGTTTGTAGAGAATTAATTTACCTATAAAATGAGGTATTAATCATTCTGATCGGATGAACAGAGACCGATTTGTTTTCATTAATAGATGAAAAAATGTCATTTTCCATCTCCTCCCAAGTTTATTCGATATATTTTCAAAACGGTAGGTTATGGAGAAAAAAGGTCGATAGGGCTTTTGTAGAGAATCAATTTACCTAAAAAATGAGGTATTAATCATTCTGATCAGCTGAACAGAGACCGATTTGTATTCATTAATAGATGAAAAAATATCATTTTAAATCGCCTTCCATGTTTATTCGATATATTTTCGAAACGGTGGGTTATGGAAAAAAGTGGTCAATAGGGCGTTTTGTAGAGAACTAATTTACCTATAAAATGAGGTATTAATCATTTCTATCGGATGAACAGAGACCGATTTATTTTCATTAATAGATGAAAAAATGTCATTTTTCAATCTCCTCCCAAGTTTATTCGAAATATTTTCGAAACGGTGGGTTATGGAAAAAAGCGGTCAATAGGGCGTTTGTAGGGAATTGATTTACCTATAAAATGAGTTATTAGTCATTCTGATCGGATGAACAGAGACCGATTTATTTTCAAAAATAGATGAAAAAATGTCATTTTTCCATCTCCTCCCAAGTTTATTCGATATATTTTCAAAACGGTAGGTTATGGAGAAAAGTGGTCTATAGGGCTTTTGTAGAGAATCAATTTACCTAAAAAATGAGGTATCAATCATTCTGACCGGATGAACAGAAACCAATTTATTTTTATTAATAGATGAAAAAATGTCATTTTTCATCTCCTCCCAAGTTTATTCGATATATTTTCAAAACGGTAGGTTATGGAAAAAAGTAGTCAATAGGGCGTTTGTAGAGAATTAATTTATCCATCAGATGAGGTATCAATCATTCTGATCAGATGAACAGAGACCGATTAATTTTCATTAATAAATTAAAAAATATCATTTTCTATCTCCTTTCCAGTTTATTCGATATATTTTCGAAACGGTGGGTTATGGAAGAAAAGTGGTCAATAGGGCGTTTGTAGAGAGTTAATAATTAATTAAAAGTCGTAACATCCCGTAACAGGTCGTAACATGACGTAACATCTCGTAACATCTCGTTACATCCCGTAACAAACAGTTCGTTACATGCCGTAACATACCGTGACATCTCGTAACATGCCGTAACATCTCGTAACATGTCGTAACTTTGTTACTAAAAGAGATACAGAAAAATGTTTTCTACAAAAATTTCACAAAGTCCACTGAGGTTTTACAATGTGAATTCACACAATAAAATTGATGCCAACTTCATTTTTCAAATGGAACACCCTGTATGTTTTTTCATATTTGGCTACCTCTTTTTTCCCTGATTTCGAATATGTAACATATGTTGATCTATCTCTTTCGTTTTGATTACCACAGAGTTTCAAATTTAAAGAACCAAGCTCTTTAATCATTTTTCAAGTGGCAGATTGCGTTTACTGAAAATGACCATTTTTGGAGTTATGATAACGTCAATTAGAATATATACAACATATTGAATGCAACTACATTTTTCTAAATGGAACACCTTGTCCTGTATATTCTTCCATCTTTTGATAGGCTATTTCCTCCTTATCTCGAATATGCAAATGTATATGCATGTGTCGTCTTCAAGTTTCAAAGTTCCGAAATGATGATATCGAATGAAAAAAATATGTGAAATACCTACGAAATTCTTTATACTCAAAACAATTCACATGACGAAACATCCCGTAACATCTCCTAACATACCGTTACAAATCTTAACATGCCGTAACATCTCGTAACATACTTTAACATGCCGTATCATCTCGTAGCAGTTCGTTACATGCCGTAACATACCGTGACATCTCTTAACATCCCGTTACATTTTGTAACATACCGTTAACCTATCGTAACATGCTTGAACTTCTCGTAACATTCCGTAACATCTCGTAACATACTGTTAAAGTCGTAACATCTCGTTATATTCCGTTACATCTCGTAACATACCGTTTCATACAGTAACAACTCGTAACATGACTTAAAACCCCGTAACAGGTCGTAACATTCCGTAACATCTCGTAACATGCCGTAATATCTCGTAACATACCGTAACAAAAGGTGACATGACGTAACATCTCGTAAAATTTTGTATCATGCCGTAACCTATCGTAACGTGAATTAACATCTCGTTACATTCCGTAACATTCCGTAGCATGTCGTAACATTCCGTTACATCTCATAACATGACGTAACAACTCCACATCTCGTAACATCCCCTAATATGTTTTATGTTGTTGTATTGTGTAAAATGTTTATTGTTTGTGTTCAATGATTTTCGATGAATTTTCACCACTTTCACTTTCTCTAGCATTAATAAATCCTAGATCAGATATCTAAATGAAAGCATTTCTCAGTAAAATGATCTCTAGCATCACCATTTCGCACCAAAATACTGTTCTTGAATCTTCTGTAATCAATACCAATCAATAAATAAGCTTGATGTTTTTTTTAGCCAAACATAAGGATGAAACAGACAGAACAGAAAAACCAGAACGATACGACAAACTCGGTGGTTTCGAAGACCCTCAAGTCCTTTTTCTCACTTTCTGCCTGAAAGACTTGGAACATGATTGAAAAAAACCACACGATTTATTTCCAGAGGTGACTGAAATGACCAAATATCACCACTTGACACATTACTCAGTACTTCAAGGTTTTTCATTCGAAAATATTCTTCTCACTAACTCAACAACGAATGAGAATTTTAAAAAACAACTCAACAGATCGAAATTTGATGAATAATATATATAAATATAAAAGAGGAAGTGGGTAGTTGCATGGATTCAAATTTGTATGACCTTGTGTTCAATGAAATGAATACTCACAAAAATACAGGATCATCAAATTATGCTGCCAAGAAAAGTGAATAAATTCGAGTTTGAACCAATGCATCATTTTTGCTAGAAAACTATCTACTTTCCTCATTCAAATTCTTGATGGGGTTACAAACTTCTCCAGGGGGTTAGCAAGTAAGAGGTTTTCCAATAAGAGGTGCTATTACACTAACAAGTAAACGACATCTGTGTCGCGGATACACTGATTGATAGAGAAATTAAAATCTAAACTCGAATAATCAGCGGAGTTATCAGATAACATGCACAAACTTCCCTTTTTTTCACATAGGAATGACAACTCGTAAAGTAGAAAAAGAAACAATAACACAAAAGAAATCAACCAATTTCAACGATTCAACACATTTTAACGATACCTCATATCACATTTGACAATCTGAAAATACTTCAGAGAGAAAATAACTACTTTTAAATAATACTACTCGAACAACTAGAAATCTTAAAGAATATGGACAACCAATTTTCACTTAATTATAATATAGAAGTCAATAGTAAGAACATTTTCAAACTATAGATTCTTGAAAACCAACAATGAATATTAAAATTGAAAAAAATTCATGCCACCAATAACCTATCTACTAACAAATCTATTGGGGAACTATAAAATCAAATGACTGAGATATTCAGATTAAGAGGATCCGAACTACTGAGTAATGTGGTATATGTTCCAAACTGTTACAATGAAGAATAAGGTGTTTAAAGCTCATAAGCTTATGGGTGTTTTCTATAGAGAACACTTTATCTTTGGTATTCGAGAGATTCATACTTCACTTTGTTAGTTTGTTCACATTTTTGTTCCCAGAAATATATAAATTACGAAATGTGTTGAGTAGTAAAGATGAAGTTATATCGATTTCACACTGTACTGAGTAGTTCAGTCAGTTTCTTCAAAACTGAATATTTCAAAGAATTAAGTTCATAGTTCCTCAATAGATTTGTTCAGAAGATACATTTGTTGCATTCAATTCCAATTGATTTTATCAATTTTTACTTTTTTATGTGGCAGATCAGGTAGTACGATTCATCATTCTTTTGTTGCAATCGATTGTGTAAAAATTCATTCCATGCTTTCATTCCTAAGTCAAGATGAAGAAGGCTTTATTTAATCAATTCTCATCTTTCTTTGCGGCAGATCACCAGATCATCAGACTATATTTCATAGATAAATATTGATTTAATCAAGCCTTTTTTATCTGCCTCATAGAAGAATGAAAACTGATGAAATTTAATTGGAAATTAAACATGAGATCACATGTATGTACAAACCAATCAATTGCGAAACTATAAAATAAATTTTTGAGATATTCAGATCAGAACAATTCGAACTAGTAGTAGGAACTGTTCAAACCTGTGGTTATTTCGAAAACTAACATATCAAGCTCATTCAGAATCTGTGAAGTTAAGGAGTTTCATAATTCACTTTGTTCGTTTATTCTCAGTCTAGTTTCCAGAATCTCATTTCTTCGGTAGATAAAATTATATCGATTTCACACTGTCCTGAGTAGTTCAGTCAGTTTCTACAAAACTGAACATTTCAAATATTTTATTTCATAGTTCCTCAATAGATTTGTTCAGAAGATACATTGGTTGCCTTTGATACCATTTCATTTTATCAATTTTAACCTTTCTATGTGGCAGATCTGGTTGTGCGATTCATCATTCTTCGGTTGCAATTGATTGTGTAAAAATTCATTCTCATGCTTTCATTTCTAATTCAATTTAATGGATTTAATGAAAATACATCAGACATTTCATAGATGAAAATTGATTTAATCAAGTCTTTTTTATCTGCCTCAAAGAAGAATAAGAACTGATGCAATTTAATAAGAAATGAAAGCATGAGATCACATGTATGTACTAACCAATCAATTGCGAAATATATTCAGATATTCAGATATTCGAACTACTCTGTAGTAAATGTTCAAACCTTTGGTGATTTCGAAAACTAGCATATCAAGCTCATTCAGAATCTGTGAAGTTAAGGAGTTTCATAATTCACTTTGTTCGTTTATTCTCATTCTAGTTTTCAGAATCTCATTTCTTCGGTAGATAAAATAATATCGATTTCACACTGTACTGAGTAGCTCAGTCAGTTTCTTCAGAACGGAACATTTTAAATATTCAATTTCATAGTTCCTCAGTAGATTTGTTCGGAAAATACATTGGTTGCTTTCAATACCATTTGATTTTATCAATTTTTACCTTTCTATGTGGCAGATCAGGTAGTGCGATACATCATTCTTTTGCTGCAATTGATTGTGTAAAAATTCAACTCACTAGTTTACTACTTAGGCTTTCCTTATTGAATTTTTCAAGATGAAAGATTATGAGACTCAATATTTATTGTTCGTTTTCAAGAATCTACGAGTTAGAAAATGTTCTTACTATTGACTTCCATATTATATATATATTAAGTGAAAATTGGTGCTTAAGATTTCTAGTTGTTCGAGTAGTATTATTTCAAAGTAGTTATTTTTTTTCTGAAGTATTTTCAGATTGTCAATTGTGATATGAGGTATCGTTAAAATGCGTGGCAGAAGCAAATGGAGTTGATTTCTTTTGTGTTTATTGAATCTTTTTTCTACTTCGCGAATTGTCATTCCTATGTGAAATAATGGGAAGTTTGTGCATGTTATCTCATAGACTCCGTTGGATTATTCAAGTTTAGATTTTAATTTCATTATTAATCAGTACCCGAGAGGGATTGGTAAGGAGTGGGTTGCGATTGTATGGAGTACTAACGTTACTCACAGGGTCTGCCTCGATCCGTCTTCCGGTTTGAGGGGCCAGCAAAACCCTAGTTACTTCATACTTCTGCTAGGAAAGGAGTTGTTAGGAGTGGGTTGGATTATATGGAGTACTAGCGTTTCTCACTGGGTCTGCCTCAATCCGTATTCTGGTTAGAGGGGCCAGTAAAACCTTAGTTACCTCGTATATTAACCCGAGGAATTGGTAAGGAGTGGGTTGGGATTGTATGGAGTACTAACGTTACTCACTGGGTCTGCCTCGATCCGTCTTCCGGTTTAGGGGGCCAGTAAACCCCTAGTTACTTCATACTTCTGCTAGGAACGGATTTGTTAGGAGTGGGTTGGATTATATGGAGTACTAACGTTGCTCTCTGGGTCTGCCTCGATTCTCTTTCGGGTTCGAGGGCCAGTTAAGCCATAGTTACTCCACATCTTTTTTGGCCTGGTCGTACGATGTGCTAATATTGCTCACTGGGTCTACCCCGAGTCCGTTTTCGGGTACGAGGGGCCAGTGAAATCATAGTTACTTCATACATTAGCCTGATAAGGATTGTTAAGGAGTGGGTTGGGTTATAAGCAGTACTAATATTGCTCACTGGGTCTGCCTCGATCCGTATTCGGTTTCGAGGGGCCAGTAAACCATAGTTACTCAATACATTAGACCGAGAGGGATTGATAAGGGGTGGGTTGGGTTATATGCAGTACTAATATTGCTCACTGGGTCTGCTTTGATCCGTGTTCGGTTTCGAGGGGCCAGTAAAATTATACTTACTTCATATTGGCCAGAGATGGATTGGTAAGGAGTGGGTTTGTATTGTATAGAATACTTACGTTGCTCACTGGGTCTGCCTCGATCCGTATTCAGAATCGAGGGGCCAGTAAAACCATAGTTGCTTCATACAACTGCCCAAGAGAATTGGTTGGGAGTGGGATGGCATTGTATTGAGTATTAACGTTGCTCACTGGGTCTGCCTCGATTCTCATTCGGGTTTGAGGGGTCAGTTGAGCTGTAGTTACTCCATGTGTTTTGGTCATTTTTAGTTTTTTTTCATCGGAATTACTTCTGATTACTTGAGCATGTACACCACGACAAGGTGATGACCTCGTACGAAATCGTAATATGACCAACATCTCGTAACACACCGTAACAACTCGTAACAGGTCGTTACATTCCGTAACATCTCGTAACATGCCGTAACATCTCGTATCTATCCGTTGTTACGGAATGATACGAGGTGTTTCTCGACATGCCTTTACATTTCGTAACATTCCGTAACATCTTGTAACATACCGTAAAAAGTCGTTACATCCCGTAACAGGTCGTAACATGACGTAACATCTCCTAACATACCGTAACATCTCGTAACATAGAAATAATGAAATAATTTAAAAATGCCTTTTTATTGGTGAGACTGTTTATTAATGACTGCAAATTCTTGCCTGCTCGACTAGTTTCGATGAGTATCTCTCATCATTCTCAAGAGCGAAGTAACTAGACAACTGCAAAGAGAGAAAGACAAAACAGATAATTGATAAATAATTGTCAATAGTAACAATAAATAACTCACGATGCAGCAGTCTAGCACAGTTCTCCAGCCAGGACAAAGAATCGACCTTGACACATTTTATGGTCTTTGAAAAATCACAAATACGATGAAGTCAAAATTTAAAATACAGATATAAATGGTTACATTACAAACAATAACAAAACAAACATCAATACGCACGCGTACACAATTCTGCTGCAGAAGTCATAAAATCGACGGATCAAGGTCGAACGCATCAATCTACTCAGTGGCGGCGCGGCAGATAAAATAAGACAGTGAACACTAGGGTTAAAATAATAAATATCAAGTGGTTACAACAGAAGATCCCGGGTTTAACGCGACTAAATCGGTGGACGGAGTGTCTGCTGTAGCTGGTGTGTCCAGTAAGATATCAAATAAGCGTGGGAAGGTTTGCGTTGACAATGCATTGAGGGTGTTAAGTGACTTATCATTGATATGACAGAAAATTTCTATATCTTCTTCGGCGGACGGATCCTGTTTGCAAGTATATGAGACTGTCATATATAGGACCCATTTCGACCAGGGTGGGTAGCCTATTTCGCGAACACAACATCCGGATAGCCTACAAGTCTCCCAATACATTGCAGAACATCTTGGTCCACAACAAAGACAAGATACCCAAGTTACAGCAAAGTGGTGTCTACAAATTGAGCTGTGGTGATCCGGAGTGTAATATAGTGTACATTGGTAGGACGAGGCGCACTTTACAACAGCGTACCTCTGAACATCTCCGCAGTCAGAAAAATGAGAGGTGCAACAAATCAGTGTTTGGCAGACACTTAAGGTTTTCCAAACACGGTTTTGACGTGAATTCAGATGTTAAAATCTTACATCCCTCTAAATTTAGTTTAAAACAGTCTGTGCTGGAAGATATAGAAATTTTCTGTCATATCAATGATAAGTCACTTAACACCCTCAATGCATTGTCAACGCAAACCTTCCCACGCTTATTTGATATCTTACTGGACACACCAGCTACAGCAGACCACCGATTTAGTCGCGTTAAACCCGGGATCTTCTGTTGTAACCACTTGATATTTATTATTTTAACCCTAGTGTTCACTGTCTTATTTTATCTGCCGCGCCGCCACTGAGTAGATTGATGCGTTCGACCTTGATCCGTCGATTTTATGACTTCTGCAGCAGAATTGTGTACGCGTGCGTATTGATGTTTGTTTTGTTATTGTTTGTAATGTAACCATTTATATCTGTATTTTAAATTTTGACTTCATCGTATTTGTGATTTTTCAAAGACCATAAAATGTGTCAAGGTCGATTCTTTGTCCTGGCTGGAGAACTGTGCTAGACTGCTGCATCGTGAGTTATTTATTGTTACTATTGACAATTATTTATCAATTATCTGTTTTGTCTTTCTCTCTTTGCAGTTGTCTAGTTACTTCGCTCTTGAGAATGATGAGAGATACTCATCGAAACTAGTCGAGCAGGCAAGAATTTGCAGTCATTAATAAACAGTCTCACCAATAAAAAGGCATTTTTAAATTATTTCATTATTTCTTTATAATGGTGGACGCTAAAGGGTTCAGAGATACTATCTCGTAACATGCCGTTACATCTCGTAACATAACGTAACAACTCGTAACATCCCGTAAGAGGTCGTAACATGCCGTTACATCCCGTAACAGGTCGTAACATGCCGTTACATCTCGTTACATTCCGTAACATCTCGTAACATACCGTTACATACCGTAACAACTCGTAACATGACGTAAAATCCCGTAAGAGGTCGTAACATTCCGTAACATCTCGTAACATGCCGTAATATCTCGTAACATACCGTAACAAAAAATATAGACAACCAATTTTTACTTTATTATAATATAGAAGTCAATAGTAAGAACATTTTCAAACTCATAGATTCTTGAAAACCAACAATGAATATTAAAATTGAAAAAAATTCATGCCACCAATAACCTATCTACTAACAAATCTATTGGGGAACTATAAAATCAAATGACTGAGATATTCAGATTAAGAGGATCCGAACTACTAAGTAACGTTATGTGGTATATGTTCCAAACTGTTACAATGAAGAATAAGGTGTTTAAAGCTCATAAGCTTATGGGTGTTTTCTATAGAGAACACTTTATCTTTGGTATTCGAGAGATTCATACTTCACTTCGTTAGTTTGTTCACATTTTTGTTCCCAGAAATATATAAATTACGAAAAGTGTTGAGTAGTAAAGATGAAGTTATATCGATTTCACACTGTACTGAGTAGTTCAGTCAGTTTCTTCAAAACTGAATATTTCAAAGAATAAAGTTCATAGTTCCTCAATAGATTTGTTCAGAAGATACATTTGTTGCATTCAATTCCAATTGATTTTATCAATTTTTACTTTTCTATGTGGCAGATCAGGTAGTACGATTCATCATTCTTTTGTTGCTACGATTGTGTAAAAATTCATTTCATGCTTTCATTTCTAAGTCAAGATGAAGAAGGCTTTATTTAATCAATTCTCATCTTTCTTTGCGGCAGATCACCAGATCATCAGACTATATTTCATAGATAAATATTGATTTAATCAAGCCTTTTTTATCTGCCTCATAGAAGAATAAAAACTGATGAATTTTAATTGGAAATTAAACATGAGATCACATGTATGTACAAACCAATCAATTGCGAAACTATAAAATTAATTTTTGAGATATTCAGATCAGAACAATTCGAACTAGTAGTAGGAACTGTTCAAACCTATGGTTATTTCGAAAACTAACATATCAAGCTCATTCAGAATCTGTGAAGTTAAGGAGTTTCATAATTCACTTTGTTCGTTTATTCTCATTCTAGTTTTCAGAATCTCATTTCTTCGGTAGATAAAATTATATCGATTTCACACTGTACTGAGTAGTTCAGTCAGTTTCTACAGAACTGAACATTTCAAATATTCTATTTCATAGTTCCTCAATAGATTTGTTCAGAAGATACATTGGTTGCCTTTGATACCATTTCATTTTATCAATTTTTACCTTTCTATGTGGCAGATCTGGTTGTGCGATTCATCATTATTCTGTTGCAATTGATTGTGTGAAAATTCATTCTCATGCTTTCATTTCTAATTCAATTCAATGGATTTAATGAAAATACATTTCATAGATGAAAATTGATTTAATCAAGTCTTTTTTATCTGCCTCAAAGAAGAATAAGAACTGATGCAATTTAATAAGAAATGAAAGCATGATATCACATGTATGTACTAACCAATCAATTGCGAAATATATTCAGATATTCAGATATTCGAACTACTGTGTAGTAAATGTTCGATTTAGTTATTGTTGTTGATGCTGGCGATACTTGAGGTAATCGAAGTTCTAAAAAGAAATATTTCATTTATAACTAACTGATATAAAAAAAATTATAAATTAAATTTATAAAAACAAATAGAACTAAAAGTTAAAATTGTTGAATTGAACTCGGTTATTGAAATATCAACAAGATCAAAATTTTGCTAAATAATTGTCAATCTTACCTGTGAGGAATATTGGTTCCTCCAGTATTCGTTAACTTGTTTCGTTTGATTAGCA
The DNA here is from genome assembly GCA_013421045.1 of Propylea japonica. NCBI lineage: Eukaryota > Metazoa > Arthropoda > Insecta > Coleoptera > Coccinellidae > Propylea > Propylea japonica. The sequence goes on from JACDNR010000584.1 coordinate 71,714, forward strand.
AACATATTGTAAAGTTGTTATTAAAAATTTCAAAAACACTCAACAGCTCGTAAGACACTTGGTTCAGCACTACTTGGTATCTGATACCTGCCTTTCAAGTGTCATCTCTTATAAAGCTTCACCCCCCTCCACCGTTTAGGCTCTACGCAAGTCAATTGACAGCAGTTTCGCAAAAGCTTGAAAATTGAATATTTCAGAAATTCACAATTTTCCTTAAAAACTTTGTTTGACTTTTCACTTTAAGTGAATAAGGGATTAACGAATGCGAAAAAATTTTCACCCGAAAAGTGTTTCGCGAAACTTTTGTATCGATATTTTGAATATATTCAATTGGTAATATAGCATGGTCGGCATTTTATACTTATTTATCATCACTGCTTTTCCATATAAACTGAAACTTTTTTACGATGAAACTAACGAAATTTTATTATATATTTATTCGAAAATTTGGAATAAAATACTGATTTTGAAGTAATTTTTATCGAACGATATGGTTGCCACTAATCTTCCAAAAATTTACTTATAGTTTGTTGAAAACTCTCTATATTAATCCGATTTTTATCAAATGATGTGCGATATTTCACCATCAATGTTGAATATGCTCTGAGATAACACATTTACATATATGAGAAAGTTTGGATATTTCATTAATGAATAATAACGATGCAAATAATGAAAAAAATTGGAACATAAAATGTAGTAGTTTCTAAACCGCTGGAATACTACAAATTCTACATCCAGATGTGTTATAGATATATTCAGGAAATTATTTCTCTTTGTGTCAGTTGCAGGAACGTCCATTAAAATTTAAAGGTCCATTAAACTCTTAATCCTCCATTATTACAAGGAACTAATGGAGGATTAAGGGTTTAATGGACCTTTTAATTTCAATGGACGTTTCTGCAACTGAGCATTTAGGTGCTATTCCACTGGGCGAAATTGACTCGCGCAACTGCTTCGCGAGTCGCTTCGCTAGGCTGACTCGCGAGTCGCTCTTTCGGCCAGGTGCCGTATGCTCGACAAGTGATATTCGAAAACGTATACGAACTTCATTGCGCGAGTTCCTGTTTTACCTGCAAAAATGCACACCGCGCAATGAAGTTCTTATACGTTTTGGACTATCACTTGTCGAGAATACGGCACCTGATACGTTTACACGACGCGAAACTATTCGCGCAAAAGGGTGAGCCGCCAGTTTTACAGACACAAGCATGTCGTTCGTACTTCCGAATGCAGCCTCAGCATTTGCTATAATTGTGATGGTTTATGTGAAGAATAAATATAAAAAAAGAAAACATCGAGAAATATTTTGTCGGCGATTGCAAACTGGAAATCAGTTGCTAAGGGATTTAGTAGCGGAACCCATCGAGGATACGATCAGGAATTCGACCCGGGATGGCCCCAGAATACCTCTTGTCACAGGTTGATCTTAAGACAATAAGAACATAGGCATCCCAAAAAAATCTTTAGGCCTGAAAGAGCTGGATTAGATGAATGCACTCGACCTTTTTAATTTTGACGTTTCCACGACGCGAAATTAATACCGCGAGTTCCCTTGGACTCGCTCTCAAAAATAGACAGGCATCGGCTCGCTGCGAAACTGACTCGCGCAACAAAATTTCTGGCGCGAAAGCGGTATCCACTGCGCGAGTTTTGTTTCGCGAGTCAATTTCGCGAAATGGAATAGCACCTTTTAGGATACGATTTCGGAGTTGTTTAAAAATTGACATTATTATTATTTCAGGAATATTTTTCAAGACCTTCAGTGAAAATTCGTTTGAATTCACATTTACAATCTAATACTTTTTTCCCTTGTATAATGAATAACTATCATTCTATTTGATACCTTTTTTATATTTCAGATTTAACCAGAACTCGTAGTAGTAAGACATTTTAAAACTTCCATTTTTCTACGCATACCTATATTTGTTCTTATTGGTTAACATATGTATTTAATAATTTTACACTGAACTATCAGTTCTGTTGAAAATTTCTTGTGAGAATGTTTCATATTTTTATATTTGTTGATAATTTTTCATTGTTTTGAAACATATTATTACAAAGTACCTTTAAGAATTCTCTAAACTTTTGTTCAAATAAAGTATTAAGTTTATTTGTTTTGATTTATGTTTTTTGTATTATTTCCAAAACTTGAAAAATCCCTTTTCGCTGAGTTCAATGTTATCTACTTTTATTACGGATTCATATTTGTTGCCCCGTTTGGCTCAACAGTGCACATGTACATAAGATCGATGCACAATTAAATTTTTCCATGAGAATAGTAACTGGAACAATAAAATCAACACAACTCCATGGTTACCAGTTCTTTCAAACATTTCTCCTCCACATATCCGCAGGCAGGTCATTACTTCGAAAATTGGAACAAATTTAATTTTTCGACAAATTCATATCAAATACTCTCATTATTCCAGACAATAAGATTCCTCGATAAAATCCGTAAACCTTTTGGTCAAATTTTTTCTGAACTCAAATGAAAGTGATAAATCAATTGGCAATCCGAGTGGATTTATGTAATATACAGAACAAAGATTTAATAACTGATCCCTCGATAAAGTTCCTGGATTTGATTTTCCAAGGAAAATATGGACTTTCTCAATCGTATAAGAACAGGTCATGGACGTTGCAATAGTATGCTTTTCAGAAATTCAGTTGAGAGTCCAGTTGCGAATCGGAGAAGCAGAGGAGACATTGAACCCTGATAAATAACTGTTCAATTAAATTTCAGGAGGCTTGAGAGCTATACATGAAATTACCGATTCGTTTTTGAATTGGGTTATTATTTTAAATCGATTTAATAGAGTTTCAATCATTTTATTTTCTGTTCCTTTTTATGCTTTGATTTTCTCGTTTTCAGAATTCCGAAGGCATCCTGGAGAGGTTATCGTTCGGTCTGAATGAAGAAGGAATCCTTCAATATTCTAATAGTTTTTAAGTGTCATTTTTGTTGAAACGGCGAGACATTTTTCTACTGGGGTTTTTCCCTAGCTCTGGTATCATACGAAAAAATAGTATGGTACCATTTTGCACCAACCTCAGTTAGGGATTTTTTTGTTTTATGTATTGTATTGTTAGCTCTTGATTTCAAAAAATATATCTATATATATTCCATGCATATGATATTTCCAATTATAAGAAAACTTCGTTTCCTTACTTTTTCTGGTACCAAAACATATATTGCACAGATCAACTTTGAGAAGCTTTTAGTAACTCTTTGTACGAATAAAGCATTAGGTTCATTTGGTGGATTTTTAATTTTAGTATTAGTTCAAAGACTTGAAGAATACCTTCTTGATAAGGTCAGTGCTATCTATTAGGTACTTTAATTTATAATTGATATTTGAGTGAGGAGTACCTAGATTCTATAATATAAGAAACTTTGTATCATTATTTTTCCAGGTACCAAAAGTTTCTTCTAAATGTTAGGCAGGTCATTTTCAAGAAAACTTTTCGAAATCTGATTGGAATATGATGGCGTCCTATTATATTTCGGAAATTTCGTCAATAGGAATTATCCACTAAGTGGTCGAAGCATCGATTGAGTTTTTCAAGCTAACTTGTTTATAGTCAATGATTTTTTCGTGTAAAATACTATATGAGATATGAATTATTTCACGTAAAGATCAAAACGATCGCTTGAGTTGTAGGATTATTCAGGATGAGTTCAAATTGATGAAAATTTCCAAAAAGACATTATAATCATTGCAATCAATGCCGTAGATGGTTCGAAAAGTGTATAATACATTGAAACCAATAATTATCTCAATTATTGTAACAAAATGGAATATCGATAAATTTTAATTGACCGTAGATGAATATAACGTCTAAGTTATTGCATGTAAGAAAAAGCAAAAGTTTTTGGCTGTATTTTGGATGGTTCATATTCATTAAGGCCACATGTCGACAAATAATAAGTTGGTATATCGATCTACCTTGGTAGTGCGCTTCGTTATAGAGATATTGAGTGTATTACACATCTTATACTAATTTTAATACTGATGTCATTTTTTCATCAATAAATCAACCCAAATACGATCTATTCCAACAGAACAATTAGCCAAATTATCTACTTCATCTTACGAAATACATATGTATTCCCTAATTTTCCTTTGATAATAATCAGATTCCGTCGCTAGGATCTTTGTGTTGTTTCAGTTCACCATATTATCTCCGCTATTTGAACATACATGATCAGCGATTTGTGATCTTGTAATGTCTCTATTTTTGATGTTGTTCGTATGTTCGCGTTTTCTTATCTCCAAAGGTCTTGATGTCTCTCCTGTAAAATTTTCACACATATACAGGGAAGATTGTAAACACAATATTTTTTTTATTTTAGTGTCTCTTTCTTTGGTTTCGTTCTGGTTACACACTTCCAAAGATTTCACAAGTTTGTCTGAAGAAGGCGTCTGATATAGGCACCGAAACGTTACTTCGTCCTTTTTTTCCTTTTTTTCAGTTAGGCAAAATTTCTTCTTCGAAACCAATTTGATCCTGACAAATTAGTGCGAAGATTTACGCAGGAGCATTTTATCTTAATTAAAACATTTTCAATTATTTCTGTTTCAGAGACTGGAAGTGAAAAAAATTTTTTAGAAACATCTTATACTATTTTTTTTGTCTATGATGGCAAAATTGAATCCCATTGAAAGAGCGATATCTGTTTTATAAATAAATTTTCATGAAAATCTTTTCGTTAGAAGACAAGTCTCTTCTTTCAGAAAACTTATAAATTGTAGTTGAAAGTTAAATGGTTCATTCAACTCAGGAATGTTTTATTAAACTGTACATAGTTTTCAAAACACATAATTGCACAGTAGAACTTTTAGAATTTTCTAGTAACTCATTGTTCAAATATAGCTTCATGCCACTTTTCATTCATGATTTTAGTATTAGATTCGAATCTTGAAAAACGGCTACCTGCCGGGAACTTTCTATGAGGAATCCATTCAGGCATATAATATTTTCATGAAGAAGTACCTAGATTTTATCAGAAACTTCGTTTCATAACTTTTCAGGTACCTACCAAAATTTGTTTCTTCTACAGTTACTCAGGTCATATTCAAAGAATTGATTCGAAATCTTATCGGAATATGATGTCGTTTTTCTTTGTTTGGTCTACTAGAGGATAATGAAGGTGTTGACCTATTGTATTTCGGTCATTTCGTCAATAGGAATTATTCACTATGTGGTCGAAGCATTAAATTATATTCTGGATGAGCTCATGTCGATGAAAATTTCCAAAAATAAATTAGAAGAAGGAAGTGAAAAAAAACTATTATATCTCGAAAGCGCGTCTTGCGAATAATTTCAGGAATGTCTAAGATCTGACTTGCCGCGTGAATTATTATATATTTCAGGAATTTTTGAAATCCTTATTTTACAGCTATAAATATTCAGGGCATTTTATTGTTTTACTTCAAAAATAAAGACATTTTCAACTATCTCAAAGAAGTAAAAATTATCCAACAAGATCAATGCAATTAGGTGTACAATTTTAATATTGAACTTCTTAAATAAAACAAGTCCATAAACAACAACATAAAGCAATTCAAAAATGCTGTGTAGGTACAGAATATGTGGAACCTAATGAAGTTGAGTATTATTTGAATATGTGAGATTAATTGGACATCCAATTATTAGTTCTGTTTGAATACCCTTTCCAGAAAAAAATCCTTAGATCAAAGATTCTTTCTTATTATTAGATTTGAAAAAAATTAATTAACTATTTGGTTATCTTCTGTAGTGTATTTATTTTATATCTGATCAAACCACTTTCATACAATGCCGAATTATATTCCTTATCTTGTGCATATGCGACGTATACGCGCATCTCTTCATTCAGAAAAAAAGTGATACATTTTATCTACTGAAATATGTGCCTTCAATATAAAACATCATCTATTGAATTTTTCTACTTAATCAATTGGTTTAATTCTATTTATATAAAATTTGCAATTCAGTCTCAATGAAAATCTCTCCTATAATAGATGAAATATTGATTAATTAATATCTCCATATGGGAAATGTACAACTTTCAAATGAATATAATAACATAGCTGAAATGTAAATCGAACAAAAATTCCTCTTTTCAGAATTAAAATGTGGAAACGATAAATCAAATTTCAATATCTCTCAGGATATTCAAATCGTTTTTATCATTTTTCCAATATGAACAAGCGCTCAACCTTCTGACTCCACTAGAATGCTTTCTCGTTTTTTTCCTTTTTTTTTGAATGATAAAGAACGAATGAATTCGGATTTTTGAAAATGGATTAAAAAGTACTGAAACAATTGAATGTATCTGTTCGTATGACATTTTGAAATATTTATTATAATACAACTTCAATACCTATTGCTAATTTTCATCATTCAGTTAACTTTTATTTCGAGATCCATTTATTTTTCGACCTTGAAATTTCTGGAGAGTTTTTTCCGAAAAATTATGTGTGTTGCATTAAACATCCGTCAATAAAAAAATCTTGGCATGAACTGTCAAAAAACTCATCAACATACTATTGAAGTACAGAACCTATAGTCTCGAATACCGTAAGTTACAGAGGTAATTATGAAACAGTAGTTCTAATGAGTTGTTTGTCTCATGGATTTTTTACAGACAAACGAATTTTATGATTCATTGCACACTTTGAATTTTGGTTCAGTATTTTTCCACAGAAATTTCATATTTGCCAGAAAACTCATTCAAATGCTAGTTGATTGACTTCAAAAATTTTCCATGAGCACCACGAAATATCGATTCAGGACTTATTTCGTTTCATATTTGTTCGAACTCGAAAATTTACCTATCGATATACTATTTTGATCATATTTATGTACTGAAAGTTTCAGAACTTCATCATCATGAATTGGATATTTATATCCGTTAAACTCAATCAATCAATTTCTAATTTGAATAACAGCAAAAGTACCTATAACCTATAAGTCAAAAATTGTATCACGATATTTCGAATCGCAATATCCAGAGACCTTAAATTGTATTTATTCATTCATGAATGCAGCTTTCCTGTACAAATCTTAAACCTACCCTGCCTGATGATCAGAAATTGTTCCTTTCGGAAGTTATTGTGTTTACAATCGGGCTTATGGTTCTCTAGGAAGTATCATTACTTCAATGAGTACTTCAAATCAAACATCGCCTAGCACAATCCATTTGAGACAATTTGACTCCTCTGTGCTGGAAATATGGAGAACTATGATGTCTCATCCTAGAAAATACCCTAATTTCTGAAGTTCATCAAGACTCTAGAACTGGATGGTAAGCTATTGGGCAAACACCGTAAACAGCCCAAAGTGTGAGGACACTATTGATCATAAGGGTACAATGCACCCCTTCAACTAAATCTTAATCTTGTAGGATTCTATCAAATCATCAGAAGCAGAAATTGCCATTATTCTCTTTATAATAATAATATAATAATAATAATAATGTTTATTCATTCCATAAAATTACACATAAAAATGAAGTAAAGATGGAATAAGTCTAAATACAAAAAACGTAACTATCAATCAACTATTTTTACAAAACTGTTTGAATTCATCAATATTGTATGGCTCACAACTTAAAATTAAGACATATAAAGCTTTCCTGAATTTGATGTGACAAGATAGATTTCTTATTTGTGAGGGCAATATGTTGAATAAGTTTACTGCCATACATTCAACACTTTTTTCCCTTAGCGTGGTCTTATGCGCTGGTACAGAGAAAGGGAACATTCTTCTCGTATTATTCAAATTTTTAAATGACTCGAAATAATGCTTTTGTTTACTGAAGAAAATCAACAATCTATAAATATATAAACCAAAGATGGTAAGTATATTATTGCTTCTGAAAAAACCCCTGCAAGACTGTCTATAGCCTAAATGTAATATAGTTCTCAATGCCCGTTTTTGAATCACAAACAAATCACACACACATGAGAAGCATTACCCCAAAAAATTATCCCATAGGATAGAACTGACTGGAAATTAGAAAAATACACAAGTTTCAACAAATCAAAATCAACCTGATTTCTCCGCATAAAAAGCATGTAACATATAGAATTTAGTCTTCCTCTAAGTTGTTCAATGTGAGGTCCCCATTTCAAGTGTTTATCTATTACAATTCCCAAAAAAACAATGCTATCCCTGACCATGAGATCATTACCTGAATGATATTTATAGAAAATGGATAGTGCAGCTTAGATCTTTCATTGTAAAAAACATACATTGTGTCTTGTCTATGTTCAAGATGAGATTGTGGTTACGAAACCAGTCTCCTACCGACTTTAGTACATTATTGGAGGCTTCAATAGATGTTGAAATATTAGCGGATTTTAGCATATAGTTAGTATCATCTGCAAACATCCTCATTGAGTGCCTTGCTGAAACTTTTGCCTTTGGTAGCCGATTGATGTAGATAATAAAAAAGATTGGTCCAGGAATACTTCCCTGCGGCACGCCCATAGTAATCTCTCTCTCCTCCGACGTCAATACTTCACCATCCACCTCCACCGCAACTATTTGCTTTCTGGATGACAAGTAGCTCTTCATTAGTTTTAATTGATTATCTCTAATACCACAATCTTCAAGAATTTCCAGCAATCTACTGTGGTCCACACAATCGAATGCCTTGGAGAGATCTAAATAGTCCCATAGGTACCTCACCTTGCTCGATGGTAACTAAAACTTCATTAATTAGTTCATATATGGCAGTTTCAATATTTCTGTTTTCATGAAACCATGCTGATGAATCGAAATGACATTAAACTTGTGGAAAAAATTCAGCAACCTGTTAGACAAAATTTTTTCGAAGATTTTAGAGAAGGAAGACAAAATACTGATAGGTCTATAGCTGTTTGGATGCTCAACAGGACCTTTCTTATATAAGGGTTTCACAATGGCAATTTTCAGTTGGTCAGGAAAAACGCCCTCTCTGAAAGAACGGTTGATAATGAAACATAGAGGGGGAAGAATAACTTCTATTGACAGTTTGAGAACCTTCATTGGTATCTCATCATAACCACATGACTGTTTACTTTTTAAAGATTTTACGGTTTTCAGAACTTCGTCGTTTATTATGCATCGAATTCTTGGACGATTAACTGATCTATTCTCATCATCAGAATGATATATTAATGTTAAGTGAAACGCTTCAATCCATGTTTTCCTTTTTATGTACAGAATGTGTTGAGGTCCTCTCACACGTTTCAAAAT